>ML675648.1:7329635-7412522 GCA_007922155.1 Mesoclemmys tuberculata | reverse complement strand
AGTCCAGTCCAGTCCAGTCCAGTCCAGTCCAGTCCAGTCCAGTCCAGCTCCTGGGGGGCACTGGTCTTGCCCTGTAGCTCCCTTATATACTGGCCTCCTGGGACTTGATTGGCTGCCCCACAGCCCCTTCCTATTGGCTACCTCTCGTGCAGCCTCTCCAAAGGTCCTCTTAACCGTTTCCTGGCCAGTGAGGGGCAGGCGCCCCATCACACAGACGTTAGTTGCAGCGTTGGGCTGAGCTCCTCCTCTGCACACATCTGCAGGCTCCTCTCCCTCCATTCCAGTCCTGGTCGGAAAGCTCTTCAGGGAGCAATGGAATCAGAGGAAGAGGCATAATGGAATGCAGCGTTATCCTTCTTAGCCCGTATTTTATTTTACTCACTTGTTTCAGCGTTAAAGAATAAAATGTGAGCTCAGTTTGTGTGTGAAAATCAATGTTTTACACTGCAGGGCTTCGCCAGCCTGGCCTGATGGGAACGGTGGCCCTTGTACAATATTTATTGTGACTAGGTTTGCTTGTCTGGTTTCACGTTTCAAATGACTCCTTACTGCTGATGACAGATTAAAAGGCAGAACATTGCTCTGATGCAAACACGGTGGAGGCAAGGTAAAGGAGGAGGCCAGGTTTAGTGAAAATGCTATGAGAGCTGCAATTATCTCATGTGCCTCGTTTCTAGTGCTAGGATGCTACATGAAAGGGGATGTTTAAGCTGTCATGCATTGATGTTATCCTTTACCAGGCACCAGGCAGTCCACAGGCATAAGGAATGATCCCTTGGCCCTCTCTTTTCTTCTTTTGTTCTCTCTCTCTCCTACTCTCTTCCTTCCTTCCTTCTCTTCTCCCCAGTCTCTTCTCAAATTGCTACTAGAAATGGGAGTAGGGCCTTTGGAAAGCCCCGTGAGCTGGTGCACAGAGAAGCACTATTTGTACTTGTATCTAAGTGCAGTTATAGATGAAAAGTAACTATGTCCAAATGGTTCCTTACTCAAATGGGGCCTGATCCAAAGATCGTTGAAGTCAACGGGAGTTTTTCCATTCATTCAGGCCCCTAATCTACTCACTTTACCAACTAAAACAAGTTGTAACTGCTTTTCACTCCTATTAACCCTGCAGAACCAATCTAATGAAGGGAGAAGGAGTCAAAGTTTAGTCCTGCTGGTGCTAACTAACTTCCAATCATAGCCTATTAATAGGTGGTGATGCAAGGGATAAAATCAATCCAGCTGGACACTCAGGTCCCAGAGTGAGTTTGCAGGGATGGCAGTTAGGGAGGAAAAAAAAGCATCTTTCTACTTGTGAAATGAGGAGATTGGTTCTGGAGTCATTTGAAGATGACACACTTGGAAGCTTGTGATGTTCTTTGCACAGTGTGACCCGTCCATGCCAAGGGTAGCTACCTGAAAATGCCAAGGTCTTGGCAGGCTGCAAAAGGAGAGCAGATTCTCCCAGCACTGGTAGGTGACACTGAAGTCAGACTTCCCAACCAGCCCCAAACAGTGCTTCTGATTCCCCACACTGGTTATCAAGAAACTAAAACAAAATATACACAGCCCCCTTTACTGCATTTCAGTCTCTGGTTTCCAATCAGCCACTAGGTCCAGTAAAGAGATAAGCTATTTAAAACTCTATGCTGTATACCGAAAAGGTTCTCTTGACCCCAAAGGGTCAGCCACAGTACCAGATCAATATAAGTTTGAATCTTGTCCAAAATATCACGCTGCCAGTTAATCCTTTAGTAACTAAAACTAAAGGATTATTATAAAAGGAAAGAAACAAACTATAAGAGAAATGTTAAATGGCTAAAGCAAATGATTTGACCGTCCATATATAACAGATTTCCAGTAGAATTGTGAAGTTTGTGGGGTTGTACAGTCCCTCTGGTGTACATCCAGCACCTGGATGTGTCTCAGTCCTTTGTTTCACAGCTTCGGTTGCAGATGAGTTGATCCAGAGGTAGGTGAAGGCTGAAGATAAAGACTGACTGAAGACGGAAGGAAGATGAAATGGACGTGGTGCCGCTGCCTTTTATGTCCCTTGGCCTATGCCGTGCTGCTTGTGGAAATTTACAGAAATAAGATGGAGTCCAGGGTCACATGAGTGAGTCCTGGTGACGCATCAGGTGTATCCCCTGGGTTCTCTCCCTAAGCTTGTTGTATCTTTGAGTTCCTTTAGTGGGCCATCAAGCAGCTAGTGCTTTAGCCATTCTGTCTGGGGTGTCACCCAGAAATACAACACAAGTTGAAATACAGATGCATCCAACATACCCATAACTTCCAATGCAAATGTGACACATGCACATAAACAATATCATACATAGCAAATTATAACCTTTCTAATGGTACCTGACATGGCCTATCGCATATGAATTTTTGTAATTTTGACATATTGATTTTAAATAATATCGTAAATTGACTTGATCAAATCCTGAACATTTTAAAAGAGGAATTTTCATGAAAATGAAAAAAGAATGTTTTCACTGGCATTTTTCATGGGGGAAAAATAATTTCCCAATCAGCTCTCATTTTGACCTCTAAAAGCCGATCCACCTTTATATATATACTACCCATCATCATAGAATCTCAACACTTCACAATCTTGAATGTATTTATCCTGACAACACCCCTGCGTGGTAAGCAGGTGATACAATTGATTTTTTTACAGGTGACAAACCGAGGCTCAAAGAAGCTAAAGGATTTACCCAAGGTCACCCTGAAAACCTGTTGCAAACAAGGAACTGAATCCAAGATTCCAACTAAGCCCCTAACTCTTAAACCATTCTTGAAACCTGTCTATGGGAGAGCTACCTCTCCCTCAGGCCTCAGTGCTGCAGTTGTGGTCCTCCAAAGTACTCATGAGGGTTCTTAGTTTAAAAGGCAGGGGTGAGAATATTTGAATTCACTGTTCATCCCTCTCTTAGCCTGAAATCGCCCATTTCTGGTCTTCAGGATATGCCACAGAGCCCATCTCTTTCAGAGGGGCCAGAGCACACTGAGGTTATGATTTGGGCATCAAAGGTCGAGATCTGTGGCTGGTATGAGTGTGTTTTCCCTTTTCATGTTCTGAGGATGCTGCTGCATTTATTTTCATCTATATAATTATTTGTCTGTATTTTTAATCTATGGCAAAGGCACCTCGATCTGTGGAGAAGTATTTCAGTGTGTTCTGTAGACACTGAAATATGCTACATACAGACATACATAAAACCCATCCTCTTACCCCATCCAGTGTACTTTTTTTTTTATCCTGGTGTCCTTGGCGGATGATTTCTCCACTTCCACTGCACAGCAGAGTGGAGGGGGCAATGAGCTGGCATAGGCTGAAGTCCATTCTCCATCCCAGAGGGGACGGGGTATCGCGGATGTTGTAAGTACCAATAAAATCTGTAACGAACATATAGAAATTGGAATGAAAGATGCAGAAGAAATATAAAACGTGAATTCAATGTCTGTTTAAATTACATCCCTGGGGTTCCCAGGACCCGACATCCCCCTCCCTCTCTTTCACCTGCTAGCTTTATTCCTGGAGTAGGAGGCTCTAGCATGCCTTATCACCTGGATATTTTCCCATAGTACCTAGCGCTCAGTACCTATTGTAGCCTGGATATTGTTCCTCTGGTACCCAGGTCCTGGTACCTGTTGTAGCCTGGATACTGTTGCCATGGCACCCAGGTCCTGGTACCTGTTGTAGCCTGGAGACTGTTGCCATGGCAAGCAAACTCCAGCATCTTTTGGCACCCAGGCGGAATTCCCTCCGTATCCAGGCTCCAACGTCCCGTGTGACGCGTCAGTGACCCGACCGCGGAGCTCCGGCATCCCCTGTCTCCGGGAGACGGTTGCCCTGGCAACCGAGTCCTGGGCGCAGCATCTTTCCCTCCGCCTCCCCGCCCGCGCTGGGAGCCGTCCAGGCCGGCAGTGCGCAATCTCCGGCCCGCACAGCCCATCATGGCGCTCAGGCGGCGGACGCTGCTGCTGCTGCTGTGGCCGCTGCTCGGTGAGTCCCGGCCGGGGCGGGGAGCGGGGAGAGGCGCCCCGGCGGGGAGATTCCCACGCCCCGGGGGGGAGATTCCCACGCCCCGCGGCTGCGGTTCTCACGCCTCCCCGGTGCGCGGGAGGAACATCCTGGGCTGCCCTGTGCTGGGAGCCCCCGGGCTCCCCCATTTCTCTCCGGAGGCTGCCTGCGTGTAACCTCTCCGCCCCCCCCCCAATTTCTAGGATCAGAGGGGCCAGCGCTCCCTCCCTCCACGGTGTGTGCCACTAAATCGGCCCCCCGTTTTTTCCTGGGGGGCAGGGAGGGGCTTGCCGGCAGCCCCGGGTCTTGTTGTGCAGGAGGGCGCTGAGAGATGCCCCTGGACCGGGGCAGGGCCATGGGGAATGTGGGTCTCTAGGGCTTTGGAATGCAGATACATTTCAAACTCTCTCTCTCCCAGCCAGCCCTAGTCCCAGAGGGTGCCAGGAATGCACAGCTTCTGCGGGCAGGCGGGCTGGACAGTGGAGCCTATTCACTCCATAGCACAGGCCCCTATTGTACAGCCCCCCCCCCCGACTCCATGGGGGCAGTTTAAATGGCAGAAACATTTGCTAATGCAGTTCAGGAATGAGTTTGGACACCCTTGTCTGACTACGAATCAAAGGGGGGGCGGGGCAGGGTGGGGTGGCAGCTGGTGTGCCTGCCTGGGTGCCCCGCTGCTCTGTGCGGACAGCCCCTGGAGAAGGCAAAATCAGTGTATGGGGAGGTGGGAGGGTGGGGATCGCTTACTATGGCACTATCACATAGGCCCTGAGCACAGACTTATGCACATGGTTCACTTGATGCGCTCCCCGCAGCACTGTTACAACCAGTAGAGTGCCTCACGGGGCATAAAGTTAAGCAAGCGCGTAGGGCCTTGCACCACTGTGGCTTTGATGCCCCAGAGAAAGGGGCCAGCTGGTTCTGAGATCTTCAGGACACGTTTTGATGCCATTTGAGTATTTTAAAACCAAACCAAAGAGGAGATTTGGATGGAAAATTCATTCTGCTCCTAAAACTTGTCAACCTGCAGAGGCCCTGAGCTGCAAAACTCAGGTTCGGAGCATTTGGATACTTCTAGCACTGTTTAGCTGATGTCTACGCTGCAGCGGCGCAGCGATGGCATTGCAGCTGCATGTAATGTATCTGTTTCTTACGTCAGTGGAAGGAGTTTTTCCGTGGATGTAGTTACATCCAGAAGAAGAATCCTTCTGTCGACCTAGCCACATCTACACTGGAGGTTGGGTTGACCTTACTTCAGTGCTCAGGGTGTGAAATTTGTCACAGCTCTGAGCGATGTAGCTAGGTCGATCTAATTGTTGAGTGTAGATCAGGCCTTAGCATATAAGCTTTTTGGGGCAGGGACTGCCTCTTACTCTGTGTACATACCACGCTTAGCACAGTCAGGCCTTGATCTCGATTGTGGCCTTGAAGTGCTACCATGATACAAAAAAAATTAATAATATAGTTATGGGCACTGTAGAAAAACTGAAGAGCCTAGCTACGTTAGGGAAATGTGCACTAAAGCAACTACACCAATGGAATAAATTACGTCAGTGTGAACCCTGTTTTACATCAATGCAACGCAGCTACATCAGCTTTGCTATACTAGTATAAACTTCCCTAATGTAGACAGAGACAAGGTGGGTGAGGTAACGTCTTTTGGACCAACTTCCGTTGGTGGAAGAGAAGCTTTTGAGCTGCATGGCGTTCTTCAGATAACCTCTCTCATATCCTAGGCCTAACACAGCTACACTGCTACAAACAGTTAACGTAGACGCACCTTTAGCTGGATTTTCAACATTCCCTGGTTAATTTCAATCCTTTCTGGGGTGAAAGTGGCGCTGTGGAATTCAGATCCAAGTTTGGATTTTGAATGACCCCCCTGAATTCTCTGAGGTACTTGGATCCAGAGATTGGATTTGGACTCTTCTCATAATATATATATTATTGATGCTTTCCTGTACTCGGTTGGTATTTGACAACTTATTTTGACTTGAATTAAGTTTGTTTGTTCACTAATATGTTTGATACTACAAATGTTTATAGTTTTGAATTATACAGTAAAAGACTCCTGATTTTTGTTTAAGATACAATCCACCTGTCTCAGAAGCAAACAAGTGCTGAGAGTCAGCTGTTGGTGCCACAAATGGCTTCTTTAAGGCAGTGTTTTTAGCTCTAGGGCTGTTGTGAACTGGTGTGCGAGTTGCATGTAAGTATTTTCTGACAGCAAGTAGTGCAGTGTTGCTCTATTTTCAACAGGCAGTTAAAAAAACCAACAGGAGAAATAGCTCCGTGACCAAAAGTGGGTGCTTAATGCTAGGTTAAAAAGAAAAATTCTTAGGAAGGGTTTGGTGCTTCCAGTCGAGTGTGGAATATTTTGGCATTGACACCCACAGTGTAACAGAAGTGGCTGCAAGTTTCATGCACATCCACTTTACAGCTGTTGACAGAGAATGTGATACCAGAAAATTCCCTCTTGCTTTAAATGCTTCTCATGATTATTTCGTCCCTTAAGCACAAGTGGGCTGACGGAGGAAAATGTGTTTATTGTACCGAGTCAGAAAGCTGCACAGCGATAATGACCTACCTGTGAACTTGGGCTGTCTTTTACAGACCAGTTTACTTCCCTCATGGAGGTTGAATTTTGTGTCTCTTGGACTGAACATAACTTTTTTCAGTTATTCCTTTGGGGGCTTGCAAGTTGAACCACATATACCACTTGAATTGCCAACAACCACCGAAGCAAGTTTACAAAGCAGAATGTCCTTTTGCACCCAGTTCAGCAAACAAGGACAGTAGCTGCTTTACATGTTGCCCGTGTGTGTCTAAGATTCCTTAATTTCTTTCCAGTTTGCCCTTTCTCAACTCCAAAAGGTAGAACGTTGGTCAGTCCTGATAGCTCTTGTGTTCCCTGAAGCTCATGTGGACTGGTAGAGAGGTGTTTTGTTTTGTTGACATTTCACGCTTGCAAATTGTGTTTTCTGCTTTGGCTTTCTTTGCAGTTAGAATGGTTTTTTGTTTCTGGTGTGTGCACCGAGGCAAAACTGGCTTCCTTGTCCTATATTTAGAGCTAATGCTTCATAGTTGATTGCATCAAACCCTGATGATCCAAGGAAAGTGTGTGAACTTTTCATGAAGCAGCACGGAGGCAGGGGGACAATTTCCAGAGAGCCTGATGTGCTGCGTTCAGGATCCCAGGAGTCATAACTTCCTGCATGTGACACACAAGCATTTACTGCAAACCCTCCCCTCGACAGGATAAAATAACTACTTTCTTTGCATCATCATTTTACTGGTGCCTGGAGGCTTGTTGTGAAATCACAGCATATAATACCACATGAATTAAAGATATAAAATTAACGAGTGTAATTACATTTCCAATCTGTTTCCTCGATCAACAGGCAGATAAACCATGCCATCTATTTCCCTGGTGATAAAGGCTATTTGCTGCCCCATATGTACTTAGTTGTGGGTATTGGGTTTTGCTTAAAGACAGAAGCAAACCAATAGGCATCAGTAATGTGTGTAACGTAGTAATAGCGGCATCTTAGGTGAAGTGCCGGAGGCAGCCCATGACCTAAGCACTATTTGATGGTTTAAATTCTATTTAAGTAGTACACTCTGCTGAATTTCACCCGTAGGGTTTTGCCTGCCCTCTAGTTGTAGTTCTCCTATAATTCTACTCAGCCCAGGAAATGCCCATTGGACAACACTACCCAGAATCTCTAACTGGAAATTGGACATGACCCTTTTGCAAAACCGCAAGGTCTTCGTTTCCTTCACACCCTTTGACCTAGTTAAACCCGCACACGCACATGGTGTTCCTCCCCTCCAGTTAATTTGAGTGAGAAGCACTGTCTTAGAATTGAATTATTTGACAATGCCTTCTTTTCTAGTGACTTAACCACGAAAGATTATTGTTTGTCTGTGTCCATTTGGCGTGGGGCAGCTACTTGCTCTCTGAGCACTTGCTGTGTTGGCCTTTAGGATAGTCGGATCCTGGCAAAGTTCTCTTTCTCACTGTAGATAAGTGGAGGTTGAGCAGCTATCCTCCAGGGATAAACTATGTGGGAGGCGGGTATTAAAGATATTTCCTGCCCGAGAATAATCAGCTGAAGTTCTGTTATCACCTCCTCTTCTGCAGTCTCTTCCTTTGATTTTCATGCTGTAAGGCAGCTTTGTGCAGCTCCTCTGATAAAGTACAGCTGTCTCGCACGCAGCTCGGTAGTGTGAAAACATTAAGACAGCTGCATAATATTGCTGGTGCGTGACTCGTGTTAAAGCATCCTCAGGCAGGCTTTCAAAATCTTTACAAACAGCACTGCCGTGAGATGAGTGCGAGCTCTGAAGAGGTTGCTCTTCTTCCAGGTTCTAAAGTACCTGGTCTGACTTGCTTCCCCACAGCTGTTGGGCCTTCAAGGTAAATTTCCTCGGGGTTGAAAGAAGAGGAGTCTAGATCCAAACTAGACTGACTGGAATAAAATCTCCCTGAATGTTGCCAGCAAAAGATATAGGTGCAAGTTTTATAAGAGCAAATCAAGATCTACACAGCCTCCTATAGCTGAAATCTAACCATCAGCCTTGGATTCCAGAGGGATGAAATACATTGTGGAAGCTCTTTATAGGAGTGTAGTCTGTGCTTGGCTGGAATTTACTAATTAATTAAAATAATGTTTCAGCCCAGCAGCCCTCAGTGTCCTCAGTGTAAGGTTGAAATATTAATCTGAGTTACCTTGTGATGCATAAGTTGCGTCACAGGTGACGACGATAGAATTGATCAAGTTAGATAATGTCCTTCATGCAGGATATTGCAAAGAGCTTTAGAGAGCAAGTTACAGGTTCAAGAGAAAATAAAGGTTTCAAAGCAATAACGGATGTGATAGATAAAATTAAATTGCATTCAAATAATGTTCAGGGTCACCCTGTGGGTTTTTTTTAAATTCATAAATCCCAGGGATTTCAGAGTAAAGGGAATTCTTTCTCTCTGGCCTTATCCTATCAGTGTGCCTGATTATTAGAACACAAATGTAAGATCACCAGGAGCGCAGAGACCTCTTAAATTATTTAGGTACAGCTGGCCCATTTAAAGACTCTTCCAGTCTTAAAAGCGAGTTGTTTGCTCCTTCAGGGATTCGTCATATCTCGGGGGTGTCTGTGTGAAAGGGTAAATGTTCATAACAGTTGCTTCAGCCTTATTTCAAGTAGATTTGTAATGACACATTTTAAAATGTCTATTATTCACTTAGGGTGAGATTTTCAAAGGAGCCTGGCACAGTTGGACACCTGACTCCCATCGAAATCCAGTGGGACTTTTGTTCTTAACTCCTATAGCCTCCTTTGAAAATCCCAACCCTAATACATGTTTGGAACAATTCAGATCCGTTGCATAAACAGCCAGTATTTAAAAATGGCTAGTGATTTTGTGGGCTTCAGTTCTTAGGTGCCCACTTTTACACACCATAAAAGAGTCCTGATTTTTTAAGAAGGCCAAAGCACAGAACTTTGTGAAAATTAGCTCCCATAAAGCCGGCTCAGCTTGGACCCTCAAAAATGGGAGGCACTTGAAATCATAAGTCACTTTTGACAATCTTGGCCAGTTTGTCTACAGGGGTCCAATGAAATAAACTAGAACGGTTTGATCTAAAAGTATTTAGAGGCTGCTAAATATGTAACACACCGTATCTAGATCTCCCAAATATGACATGAGTGTTATTTCAGTAGCAATAAGGGATGGGGCAGACCGGCAGGCAGAATTGCAAGAAAGGGATTTTTAGAGAGGCCAGGGTTACATGCCAAGTGGCCTTTGCATGTTGGTAGCAGTGTGGACAGCAGCATGCATTGCTGAGCGCCAGGTGTCAGACCGAATTAGGTCCCTTGTGAAACCTGACCGTTTTTCTCCTGTTCCAGTCATGCATCTTTAAAAATATTTTATCAAAGTGCCTACAATTTCATACTGAGCCCCAACCCTGCTACCTGTTCCATGTGAGCAGATCCCTGCGGCCACATGGGTTTGACTTCTGAGGGTCTCGGGGCTGTCTCTGGGCTGCACTCAGGTGTAGCCAGTTGCAGGATTGGGGCATTTTTTTGTGTGCATTTAAAAACAAAGAAATACCTGCCCCCTTTTACAATGCGAAAGCAGTCTAGGCTATATTTTGGAATAACATAATGCTAACTTTTTAAAATACGTAATGTCGAACTTATATGTAACGTATTAGTCCAAAAGTTCAGTCAATTTCAAATGACGTTTACATCTATGTATACACACACCCTTTACTGCTCCCCCAGGTGGTCTATATATAAATGCATGTGCATTTTTGCACTTTTTCCCCCCAAACCTGTAATTTAGAATTGACTGAGCAGGTTTTGTTTAAACTACAAGATCAGTTGTGCAAAGCCATTGTTAAAACCGAAGCACACAGTCTGCTCACCCATCCTAAGCAGAGTGATGACCAATCTAATTCAATTTTACTTACCTGTAACAGAAATACAAACAATTCCCTTGGGCAAACAGACAGCGAAGCTGTACAAGGCTCTTTCTTTTAGACCAAGATTAGCCTTGGTGTGGGGGAGGAGGTGGAGAAATGTCACAGCCACTTTATCAGTCGCTGGAAAATAAAGGCCCTATTCTTCTTGTTGTTACTGTTATTGTGTTACAGTAGTACAGAGGGGCCTTAGTTGTGGACTGGTACCTCAGCATGCTAGGCGCTGTACACAGAACATGCCCGGCTCCTGTGGCATGCAGCAAATGGACTTTTCCAGAGGGGCTTGAATCATTTCCAGCAGAGGAACCTTTTTAACCAGAATTTTACACTGGCCTGAAGCCCAACAGCACACACTGCTCCTCTGAGGTTTATTTTATCCCTTAGAAGGCTCTTGTCAGGTGCGCTTTTTTATATCCTTCCCAGTCTGTGTGTTAATCTCCATTTCTTTTTTTTTCCAAAAACTCTAAGGTAAACATTTCTTCCTGCCACCGTTCTTTTACTGATTTATTTTTTCAGCGTAACGAATGTCTCTGTTCCCAGCAGCACTGGGGTATTGTTTATTTTGTGACACCCACAATCCTTGTGTTTACTTCCTTTTTGTAGTAATAACAGCTGCAGTCTGCCTCGATAGCATCTTGTAGGTGAGGAAATCACAACACTGTAGAGTGTAAGGAAATGACTGCATCCCAGTGGGGCTGGCAATATTCTCACTTGCACAAAGGTAGAGAGGTTAATAAGGTCCGAATAGTCAAGCTTGGCTCTTAAATCCGTATTTAAGCACCTAAATGAGCGGGCTGATTTTCAGAGGTGCTGAGAGATGGCTGAGACATCAGGAACCGAACTCCAGAGCTAAAAGCGTAAGTTGCAAGCACTAGAGCTAAGGGGCCAATGCTTTGTAGCCCAGGGCTTGTAACTCGTATGCTGTGCAGAGCGGCACAGAGGGGGATCTGCAATACACACTCACCAGTGGGTTACCTGCAGCTTCCATTGACTTCACTGGGTCTTTTGGGTACCCAGCATTTTTCAAGATCAGGTCATGTTTATTTCGGTGCCTAACATGAAGCACTCACAAGCAAGGTGAAGGAAAGGTCTAATACACAGTTCTAGGTAAGTGCACGTGATTTAGCCAAAGCAAGAGGGGAGGGGAGCTATGGATCCTGATTTTCCATTTGCTAATCCCTAAACCACACCGCCTCTTCCTGATGTGCCATCGCTATCAATCACGGGTTCTCAGTTTTTCCCGTACCGACACCCCTGCCTGCCATCGGTTAGTAAAATTGGTTCAACTTCCTCAGAATCCAACGGACCAAATGAACGATGGAGAGAGATCAGAGATCCCCCAAGCCTGACAGTTCTTCACAAACACAGCTCAAATAGGTAGACACATGCAAGCTTGGAGAAGGCTGCTCCAACTAGAGGTGCTGTATGGGCGAAGCCACAATAAACCCACAGCTTTCCAAAAGTGCAGCCATGTGCCGGCCCAGAGCACCTTCCGGTCAAATGGTAATGAGGCAGCAAGTTGCGGGGAGATATGGCCTGTGATGGGATGTTTGATGGGGAGGGTTCTGAGTTATTACAGAGAATTCTTTCTGGGGTGTCTGGCTGCCGAGTCTTGCCCACATGCTCAGGGTTTAACTGATCACCATTTTTGCGGTCAGGAAGGAATTTTCCCCAGTGCAGATTGGCAAAGGCTCGGGTTTTTTTCCGCCTTCCTCTGTAGCAGGAGTGAGGTTCTGTGGCCTGCGTTGTGCAGGAGGTCAGATTAGATGATCACATTGGTTCCTTCTGACCTTAGAATCTATGAGTCACCTGAAGCAGCAATCAGATTATTTTAGAGGGGAGACTTCCCAACCCATAGGTGGGAGGGCGCCGCCCACGTGGAATCGGGGCTGGGTGCGTAACTGTCCTCTGAGCCTTTGCAAACTTGGCCCTTGTTGCTGGTGAAAAATCTTGTCGTCACCTGAATGCGGGTGGCACTGGTTGAACACAGAACAAGGACAGCACAGGCAGACCCAAGGACAAGCTTCTCTCCCACGCTGCCCGCTGCCACCATGTGCCCGGTTCAGCTGGGTACGAGGGCACGTGCCTTCCTCTAAGCATGTGATAGCCCCACTGACGTCAGTGGGGCTAAACAGGGGCTTAAAGTAAGGCATGTGCTTAAGTGTCTTGCTGGCCGGGCACCTCCTAAAAGAGAGGAGCTTATTGTCTCTGCCTCCGTCCATCCTTTGCTTTTCTACTGCAAAGGAAGGTGCCAAAGGGTTTTGTGCCCTGGCTGTCCACAAGGAACCAGGATGGGCCCCCCAACTTACTTCACATCGGCCATCAAACGCCTGCTAGTGGCTACAGATGAGTCACTGCTGGTCTGAGTTGTCCTTGAACTCGTGGCCGAGAGGGCCAGCATGTCTCCTTACCGCCCCATCCCCCTCCCTGGCAGGCAGAGCTCGGCACGGCCTGTTGCTTGAGGCCATGAAGGAGCTCCCACTTTCCTTTTACCTGCTGTGAGGAGCCCAGGAATAAGGGGTATTGTAGCTCTGCCCGCTGAGGTAGTGTCCTGTGGGCTGGCGTTGCAGCTGGGGTGTGAAATCAGCTACAGACTTTCTCCATAAAAAAGCTTTGATCAGCCTGGCCAGAGGGCAGCAGGCCTCACCCTGCTGTACTGCATGAGTTCATAAGCCTCTCTCCCACTCAGGGGAGGATAAATCCTTTGAAGTCTTGTTTCTTTTCACTGGGAACGACTTCTAAACCGCTCCACTGCTCCCTTCTTCCAGTACAGAGTGGAGTGTGCTTCCAGGCCCAGCACCAACAGCTGTGCTGGGATTTGAGCGAGCGTCTCCGGGACATGGGAGCCCTAGGGTGTTTTACTGGGTGCAGCGAGTTCCATTCATCTGCCAGTTTACGTTTATGGGGTGGATTACATAGCAAGACCCTGTGGCCTGCTCCCGGAGTTACCACGTGGCTGTTACTGACTGTTAGCCAGCAGGGAACTGGAGTTCCTGTCGGCTCGTCAGTGGGAGTTATTGTTCGCATGAATTATCGGGGCTCCCAGCAATCCATTGCAGCCCCCAATTCCTTTTCAAACACTCCTTTTCCTCTCAGGCCTTGTATGCATTTAGGAATAGCCTCATTTTCGCAGCTGGTGGCCAGGTTGATAGGCTGGGTTAAGTGCAGAGAAGGGCATTTGCACCCATTCTGTTACTTAGGGTTTACCTTGATGACAAATAACTCTGCTAGGTACAGGAGACATAGAGCTTAAGCCAAAAGCGATGTGCATGATGCTGTGAGTTGCATATTAGTAGCTGGACATAATTTACGTGCCATGGGGCTGGACAAGGTATAGATTGAAGTGTGTGGGTTGAGGATTGACTAGAACGAATGGGGGGGCAGTATCTGCCCCAGAGGCAGCGTGGCTGATTGCACCACTGCTGTCCAGCTTGGTGAGTTACCAGTGGTTCAGATCGCTAGTGTAGCTCCTGTCGTCTTTACGCCCACTTACTGACCTACAGCTCACACAGACTTACTCTTCCCCTCTGAAACTGGCTTGTTGCGGGACATCTTGGTGAGCCAGATCGATCCAGGTGGCATAGCTCTTTGGGGCATGGACGCCGTGCTCCGTGCCAAAGGTTACAAACCGGATTAAGTCCCGGTGCAATGGCTTCACCTGCCCCACGTAGTTCTGTAAAGGGCCATGCCAATGCAATCTATCGGATCTCTGGCTGTATTGCTATGAAAGCGGTTGTAGCGAGCGTTGTCGGAAACATCTTGCAATTGAGTGACAAAAATGTAATGACTTTGGCTGCTTGAATGTCTACTTTTCAATTCTTGCCTCCTCCTCTGTCACTTCTGAGAGATGTGTGTCATGCTCCCCTCATCTGTCAATTGGCCTCATGCTTCCGCCATGATGCAATATTTTTACTACCTTATCCTGCTGTTGCAATACCCCTTCTCTTTTCCCTTTCCCCTGTTTTCTTCCCTTCAGTCCTGAGTTCAGTTCCCCTCAATCTGCAGCGATAGCATTGGGACAGGAGCCATCTTCTTGTTCAGTTTGTACAGCACCTCACACAGTGGGGATCTGATCCATGACTAGGGCTCCTCGGAGCTATCACAATACACAACAAATAATAATTTTCAGTAAAAAGCCAAAGAACCTGTTACAGAATTTACAGCTGCTTCTCTGCGCTTGAATCTCCCCTAACAGCTAGCTGTTAAGCATGCTCTTAACCAGGATACTAAGTGATGTCCCTTCATCTCCAGGCTTGATACCAGCTAAATGAAGATAAAGGATAAGGGATGATTTAGTTCCGGTGTGGGATGTAAGACAATGTTTAAAATGCAGCTGTGGTGTGAAATTAAACTTGTTTTAAAACGGCCCCTTTCTTACCGAACACCTGTTTCCTTTGCGTCAGAGTCAGATCCACTGTCTTTACCAGCACAGAGCCAATGCAGCAATGGGAAAGCACGCTGAGTGCTAGTTTTCCTTGGTGCAGGAACACTGCCTGGTTGCAGAGGTTCCATTGCTGGAGGTGGAAAGAACCCACCTGGGTTATCAGGGCCCGGGCTGCAGTCAGAAAATCATCTTTTAAACTGGAACCAGAGCAAACGGATCTGGAATTTGTGGAGAGAAAGCGGGGCGGAGGTTTTCAGCAGTGAGCAGTAACGTTGGATACCCATCTTGAGACGCCGCAAAGGGTCTTTCTAGAGGGTGGGGCTCAGCGCTTCCTGACAGGCAGGCCCCTTTCCAATGTCTCAAGCGGGGGCCCCGAGAACTGAGGTTCCCCAAATCACCAGGCTCTTCCCCAGTCTCGGCCTCGGCTGTCTTTACATTGGTGATTTTGATGAACGTGTGGCCATGCCATCTGGGCGTGTGCTGCCTGTGGCTGCTGGAGGGCACCACGCGGTCCATCGTACAGCAGCGCTTTCGGATTTGAGCCCTGCTATAAACAGGGCTGTGCAGGGCAAATGAGGTAGGTGTACGTGCAGCTGGCCAGTGTGTTACGTGTCACTCTCTGTGCCTGATCCACGGAGGACAGGAGACAAGTACGGCCCCAACAGCTCAAGCTGTAGCCAGTTCTGCTGGGCCAGTCCCTGGAGTGTTGGACAAGATGATGGTCATCACATAATGCCACGGCTGGCACCTGTTTGTGAGCAATGGGGTCCCCAAGCAGGCAAGCCCACCTTAATGCAAAGAGCCATATCCGGATGCCCCAGAGGAGGGTATCAGAGGAGATACCTCTAGGGTTGCTCTCTGAGCGCCTCAGCCGGCCTATGCTTTCATCCTGCGTGTAGTGATCTCCGCTGTGAGTAATGCAGGCTCTGTATGTGGTGGGGAGTCATGGCCAGACTAGGCCATAAATATTCCAATACAAACTCCCGGTTTAGCTGCCCAGCAGGTTCCACATCTGTGTCATCTAGGCAGCTGTTCTGTGGGTGAGCAGAGCCGGCTTCTTTAGCCAGGACTCTCGCATCCCTGCCTGAAGCGTGAACAGCGGCAGGAGTGACATCCCGGTGCCTCATTGCCTTACCGTTGCTCAGCACTTTTCATTGTCCGGGATTTGACTAGGATTACTGGATTATTGTGGGCCTGTCAGGAGGAATCTTCTCCTTTAGACCTTATTATCCCAGCTCGTTTCTGCGGTGCCAGACTTCAAAACAATTGTAGCCTGGCTTCCTGAATGCTGGCCGACGAGGCAGAGCTATTAGCAGTGGTTCGCTACACAAAGGGAGCGTCCGTCCTAGAGAGAAGAAAGCAGAATTGGGCTTTATTTGCTGCCTCTCTTACTTAAGGAATGTAACGAGGCTTAATTAAAAGGCAGGAGTTAAATGTCGCTGCGGCGGTGACTACACAGGGCAAATGCTACATTCTGCGCTGGGCAGCTATTCACACACAGCTCAGGACCCACGCAACTGCTAAACATGGCAGCAACCTGTGGGGAAGGGACTGTCTTTTCAATAAAAGCACGTACAGCGCCTCACTCAGTGGGGCCCTGAGTCCTGACTGTGGCTTCTCAGTGCTACCGCAGTGCAAACAGTAAAACGTAAATCCTGCTGGCTCGTTGTGCAGTCCCTTCTCACCGCAGAACCGCATCTGGCCCACGCCTTGGGCCCTCGGCGACTGTGTCATAGGATTGCCTTTCCGTGGGTGTCTGCCACAGCGCGCACTGCGCTAGCGGATTTCAGTGGTTTCTGGATGGTGGCAAGGCAGGGGCCATGGGACCTGCAGAACTGAGAAGCGTGTCTGTGCGTCCCAAGAACGTTCCCTCTCCAGAGAGGCTCATGCCAAAGTCGAGCAGCTGAGACGTTGACATCTCCAATGACAGCAGGACCAAATCCCATTGCGGAAACTAATTTTTGCCAAGAGAGGCTTGCCCTATTCTGTTAGCTTGCTTTGGGCTATGAAGCTGGAGAGCTGGGGGGGAGGGAGTGAGAAGCTCTGCCATTGGACTTGGGGACGGATGTGGCAACCCTATGAGGCCACGTAGCTCACTTCCACCATCCACTGCGGGGTTGTTTCTTTCCGTGTATTTTCCTAGTACTTTGTCTAGCCTAGTTTTAAAGGCAGAAGCAACGAGACTTGCTCTGCTTCCCCAGGGGAAGCTATTTTGAGTCCAGTGGCTCTTGTTAGAAGCTAATCCCATTGTTCAGCCTAAATGGTCCCTTTCCTCACCGTCTCCCCTCCTCTGGCGTCCGCACCCTTTAAACGCTCGTTTGGAGTCTCATCTGCCCCCAGCCTGCTTAGCTGCTGCCTCTTGAAATGCACATATCTTATTTATAAAAATAATATACATTATATCTTGTTTTATTTTTATTGCCGCCCTTAGCTTTTGGCAACGCCATTTAGAGGGCCCACATGTAACAGCTGAGTGGAGTGGATGATCTCAAATATCCTCCCTGCAGAGCCACGCTAGTGTCTTGATAGAGAGACCCACGAACCTGGCAGGGCAAGAGAATAAAACCATACTGCGATATGTAAGAGCTGCACGTCCGATTACATTCCTCCACGCACACAGCAAACTTCTGCTGCAGCCGGAGTCTCCACGGGAAAAGTGCCTCTGACCAGATCATGCATGGTAGCATTTGGCTAAGAAAATATCTGGCTAAAAATAACAATGAGAAGTTTTAAAAAAATACCAAAGCGCTTAGGAGAAGTTAGATCCCAGCCAAGTGGCAAGTTTGACTCCTACATGGCAGAGAGTCTTTTAACTTTTTCATGTCAAGAGTCACATGCGGTGTCTACATTATGACTGATGCCTGTGTGCAGAAATCCAGGCTTGGAAGGACCAGATTTATCATCAGTATTTGTATTACCATAGCGCCAGGGCCCGCTGTGCTAGGCGCTGCCTCAGATATAAATGCAGGGAAGTTCAAAATACTTTCCTTCCCCAAGGATATAAGCCAGCCTTGCCCCAGTGTTGTTCTTTGCATTCCTCATGTCTACGGGTGACCTTACCCACAGCCTCTTAATACCTCCCCATTTCCTGATGCTGCTTCTGAGTCAAAAGGTCAAATTCCCTGGCATAAAGGGAGGCAACTCCCGAAAGTCCAAGGCCTGAGCCAGGGCTGGTAAATCCGGTCCGGTTGTTAAAGAGAATTGTGGCTGTCTCCAGGAGAATCTCGCCTAACTTGCATTTTTCCATGCATCTTCATTCCGAACACCTGTCCCCCTTCTCCTGGATCGGCCCCCTTTGCTCTGGCAGATGCACAGCGCAGCGTCAAAGCTGCATTAGAGAAGATGGGCTGAGCCTGCCACTGTGAAGCGATGGCAGTGACATTTCACAGGCTTTTAGCAGTGAGCTTGTAGGCAGATGTTAACACTCCCTTAGTACCTGCAATCTGTCACTTACGAAGTTCATTCTTAAATGTTCCTGTGCACTTGGTAGCTGCATCGTATACCTTCGGCTAAACTGATATAAAAAGACAGAGCAATGATCCTGTAAAATCGGGAAAGGCGTTTCTAAAAGGGAAGCTGTGTCCAGCCCCGTCATAAAGCATCCTCTCTCCACGCCCCTTTTGGGCTGTTGGCTTTCTGATCTTTTCCCAACTTCTACTTTTTTCCACAGGAAGATGATGTAGTGACTCACTGATAGGCCGGATCTGAATTGCTGCTGATGCGTCGTTGGTCCGGCTACATGCTGGAGAAGAGCTAAGAACTCAGGAGATTAGTGTCAGAGAAAGGGAGGAGGGGATTCTAGGCTAAAGGTCTGAGGGCCGCTGTATTGCTGCTTGCCACTCAGCCAGATGTTAATGAGCATTGCCAGTGCTGGGAGCGTTTCTGCTTCTTTCCAGTCTTTGAACTGCAGGCAGCTGGTGATATTCTTCCTCAGCCAGGGCTTGCGTCAGGGAGGCATTGAGCATCCCGACTCCCGTGGGAAATGAGCACCTTGCAAGATCGAGTTTGGGCTTTGTGTGTCTTTTCGCCACACTGTGCGCAGAAAGAAACACCTCACTCGCAGGGTGCCACTGTGGGTGTGAAATGTGGCCCAGAGCTGCCTGGCCCTCCTTGGGCGATATTGTTACCTTTATTTAGGATCTGTTCCTAACCGGAAACGACCCACGTTGGGCAGGCGGGGAGGGGGAATTCATTTATTCCGGTGGGTTGGGATCTCCCCAAACTCAAAGCAAGACTCCCACCGATGGAAAACAAAATAAGGTTTGCCCTGTCCCCTGCCCCTCCATGTCCTGACTCCCTGCCAGGTGGCATTGAACACGGGGCTACTGTGGAGCTGCCCCCGTCTCTAATCTGCATCTTCCTCTACTGCCTGTGCAGCTGTTTGAAACGTCCAGAGAGAGAATGTAACAGGGCCTCTGCTAGGGGACAGTCTGGGAGGGAGGACTCCGACTAGGGAAAGGGATGACATCAGGACATCCTCCCTGCCTCATATCAGTGCTTGCTCCCTCCCACTGAACCTGCTATTGGTATCATATCACTGTGGAGGAGAGCAGCACCTTTATTTACGTAAGTTGCAGCCCGTGCACAATGTGATTACGGCAGCTGCCACGGGGCCGGGCAGTGAAATGCAAGCGGAAACAGAAAGGCATATTGACTCTTCATTCTGAGGCGTTTTGCCTCAAATCCTCACTTTTAAATATTCCCATTTGTGTCCCTTTTCACCCTTCCTGGCCTCAGTCCATGCTGTCTGAGGGCAGCTTGCCTAGTAATTAGAGTACAGGACTCTCAAAGTATATTTCTGGCTCTGCCACTGAATTGCTGGGTCACCTTCGCTGAATCCCTGTAGCTCGCTGGGCCTCAGTTTCCTCATGGATAATTTGGGGGTAATACCTACATACCGCATCACGTGGGTTTGAGGCGTAACTAATGGTTGCAAAGAGTTGTGACTGTCCAGTGAAAGTTGCGGTGGAAGAACACAGTGGATGAGATTTGAAGAGTCATCTAGGGAACTTAGACACCTACCCACAACTCATTTTAATAATGAAAGAGTTGTCTAAATCCCGAGATAGCTTTGAAAGTCTCAAGCAGCATTGGTTGGAAACCAGAGCACTTCTAAGATCTGCTAGCTCTGTGTCTGTTTGCTAATTAGAGCAATAAGAACAGTGCTCAATAGAATAGGAGTGTTTTATCCAATTCCCAGACAAGTGATCTGTTTTTGTTTCCTTATTTTTTGTCTGGACATTGCTAAAGGCTCTGTGCGCACATCAATAGAAGCCTTCTCATCTATCTGCCTCCCTTCTGAGTCATGCAGTGGTACAAACAGGTCCAGTGTCTGTCATTTCCCAGAAGCTGCTGTGATGTTGCAAACCTAGAACTGTTGCATAGGAGATGTTGATCCTTGAGGTCAATGATGAGAGAAACCCACTCACTCATCTGGGCTGGACGTAGTCACCCAAGGAGACATACCTGCTGTTCAATGCATTCTGTGCTCCCTCCTCCCTGCCGGTCACATGGGAAGTAAAAACATCCCAGTGATGTGCCTTTTGCAGGAAGGGAGCAGGAATTTTGGAACCCAAGGCTTTCATGGATGCTGGTCCTAGGTGCTGGTTTGCTCGCTTGCCTCCTGTGCGGCTTGAACGTTCTCTCCAGCCACACATCATTCCTCAGTTCCATGAGGGACTGACTCACTCGGTCTTCCCTTGGGGATGGCGATCGTTTATTGTAAGTGCCGCAGCAGCACCTAGAAGCTCCCTTCTGAGCCCCGTGCTGCAGTGGGCTGTGCACACACATGTGACAAGTGCCTACCCCAGAGAGCTTACAGTCCATTGAGGAATGGTCCGACGCCCCCGCTGCGCTTGCCCTGCCGCCAGCGGGACTCAGGAGATCCACGTTCAGTTTCCTGGTGCGAACTTGGGCAAGCCACTTAAGTCTCTCTGTGTCTCAAATCCCCCTCCATAAAATGGGGATAACAGCAGTGCTGTGTTGTGAGCAGAAACATGTTAAAAGTTGGTGAGGTGCTCGTGGAGTTCTGAAACGGGAGCCGTGGGTAGATGGATAAGTCACGCAGTATTCCTGCAGCTGTACCCCAGGAGGGTGAAATGAAAATTCAGAAAGCTCTTAGGAGGTATCCTTGATCTTCACAGACTTTGCCCTGCAAACACCTACTGCAGCCCCGTAACCGGAAGAAGGGAGCGGGTTTGTCTTCGGAAGATCACTCATGCAGAGAGGTCTTTGTCTGCTGTTTTGCTGTTGTACTGGCGTGTAGGCTGCCTGTGGATAAACAGCTTTGCTGTCTGTTTGAGGCCGAACAGTAAATCCACCTGTTGTGTGCATGAGTTGCTTGTTAATGGGCTTTCTCTGCACAAACTACACAAAGGTCTTCAAGGTGCAGATTTCTGTCAGGAAACTCGCAGGTTAAGGATTTTGTCGCACTGTTAAATTTCACATACTTTATATATTAACGGTCATTTCTATGGCCTGCTTCGCAACGAGCACTTATTGGGTTATTGATGAGTGAGAACCTGAGCTCTTGCATTTGATGATTTGGTTTTTTTAACTGCCGAGGTAGGACCCGGTCCTGCAATGAGCTCCACCTGGGGACAGGGGCGCCACTGCTTGGAGCTGATTGCATGATCAAGGCCCTTATTCGTTTCACACCGACAACGTGCTTGTTGCTGTACATGTCATGTTAGGGAGGGAGAGGAATTATTTAAGTTTAGTACTAATATAGGCACGAGGACGAATGGGTACAAACTGGATATTAGGAAATTCAGACTTGAAATTAGACGAAGGTTTCTAACCATTAGGGGAGTGAAGTTCTGGAATAGCCTTCCGAGGGAAGTAGTGGGGGCAAATGACTTATCTGGCTTTAAGACTAAGCTTGATAAGTATATGGAGGGGATGTTATGATGGGATAGTTTAATTTGAGCAATTGATTTTGGATTATCGGCAGATAAGTCTGCTCAATGGTCTGTGGGAATGCTGGATGGGATGGGAACTGAGTTACTGCAGAGAAATCTTTTTTGGGTGCTGGCTGGTGAGTCTTGCCCACATGCTCAGGGTTTAGCTGATCGCCATATTTGGGGTCGGGAAGGAATTTTCCTCCGGGGCAGATTGGCAGGGGCCCCGGAGGTTTTTCGCCTTCCTCTGCAGCATGGGGCATGCGTCGCTTGCTGGTGTATTCCCTGCAGCTTGAGGTCCTCGAATCTCACTTTTGAGGATTTCAATAACTCAGTCATGGGTTTGGGGTTGTTATAAATATGTATGGGTAGGGTTTTGTGGCCTGCCTTGTGCAGGAGGTCAGACTAGATGATCATATTGGTCCCTTCTGACCTATGTTTCTATGTTTCTAAGATGAAGCTGGTCCCTGCTCTGGACAACCTATTGATTGACTGTTCCAATTAACATGGTAGCGTTTGCATTGCATTGGATTAAGGGCGGTGTGTGTCTGTGTCTCTTCTTTTAAAAAAAGAAAGGAATTTTCCCCTGTTTGAAATCTGACTGTTCCTGGTCTCGTAAAGCTCTCTCAGGCTCACCTAGGCACTGTGCAGGGCTGAGAGCACAGGTGGTTTTCAGTCACACTGCGTTTGGGCAAGCCCGACCACCAGCTGGTTCAGGCAGAGAGCTCCACAATACCTGAAAAAGACTGGCATAGGAGAAAACCTGCTGTTGTTAAGCTCTGAAACAGACAAATGTGTGTGACTTACAGGGAAATGTATTTGTGATGGGGTGGAAGGTGTTAATTTAACTCCTACCCCCAAACACTTCCTTCCAGAGGTTCTGTTGTACCAGGCTGTCTCGGTAATGCCTCTTAGAATAAAGTCGTGACACGGATAGTGTGGCTGTGCAACTGCTAGATGGAATAATTGCTGCTTCCTTTGCTGTCACAGGTCCCAAACAGTTCAGTGGCAGGGGGAAGCAGGTGGCTCCGTGTTCTGTGCCTCCAGTCAGCGTGACGTTCTGCGCGGCTGTGGCGTGCAGGTTCATGGCATCCAGGAAGTCCGAGGATGGTATGGGTTTGTCACACTCTGGAGGTTCTGTGCCCATGCAAAAAGGGACTGTTTTTGGTGCCGTCTGCTATGGCCAGCTTCATTGCTTTAGATGTATACCAAATAGTTTGTGCTGGCCAATCAAATTGAAGACTAACTTGTCAGGTGATCTAAATTTAAATAAATAAATTAGCCTGCCAAAAATTGGCTTCTAAAAAAAGAATGCACCCAGTTACTTGCTGCCTGATGCGTTAGCTCTGTTCTTTAAGGCAGTCGGAATGTAGCAGATCACTCTCAGGGTACAGGAGACTCCAGCTAATGTGATGCAATTTGTAGTATTTTAGAGATAATGAAATGTAGGTAATTGGAGTAGAACACTATCCCAGGAGGCCTGGCTCCTCGCTTTGATCACTTGCAAGTTACGAGGAGTGATCACCTTGGCTCTCCTATAACACTTGCCATCTAAGGATTGCGAAGGGCTTCACAAAGATAGCTTGGTATCATCACCTTTTTACAGCTGGGTAAATGGAGGCACAAGGAGGTAAAGTGGCTTACCCCAGGTCCCACAGCAGGTCAGTGGCAGAACTTGGACTAGAACCATCTTGGACCAGGCTGTTCCTTTGCTTGTAGCAGGCAAACAGTATCCTGTGACAATTCCAGTAAGTAAACTGTTTGGGACGGATCCCATCACTTACATGATGTTTGTACAGCGTAGCGCAATTGGTCCCACTCTGATGGAGAGCCTCTATGTGCTACTGTAATACAAGTGTTCAGGAATAATATACTGACATCAGGTCACTGGACACAGAAGGAGAGCACGGATCATAAACCAGTAAAGAGACAATGCTCGTAGAATAGCACAAAGCGCAGCCTCGGTTTACCAGCAAGAGATGGAGAGTGAGAGAAAAAGCAGCAGCAGGATGGGGAGAAGGAAGGGAAAAAAAACCCACTATGGCATGCGGAGAAACCCCGTTACAGACTTCTCTGCACCATTCCATTTGCCATCCCTCTTGTTAATTGCTGTTCATGTTTCCTGCCTGTGCAGACATGTCTCCTTTGTTTGTAGGAGTCTGTGGGGGACTTGGCTTCCTTTTTACACAAATGTGCATCTAAAATAAGTCACAGTGTTTTATGTAGCTGGTAAAAATAAAAACCTCCCAGCGTAGGCATCTATGACAGCACAGAGGATTTATGGCTGGCTGGAGTGTTTTCCAGTACATTTGGCTGCCAGTGGGAAGATAGCCTTTAGAACTGTTATCAGTTCCCACACAGACCAGGCCCCAAACCAGACTGTTTCTTAATTTGGACCTGAATGCCGAGTGGCTTTTGTTTGTTAATCTTCAGCTACACATCTTCATTGTTCCCCAGCCTGCCCCAGAGCCAGTCTTGAATTTGTCCTCGGCAAACAGCCAGCAGGGAGCTTTGGAACTGGCGACACACGTGGGTCTGCTGGGCCTTTGGCAATCCGGCGCCACTTTCCCAGCTAACCCTCGGAGTGGCTGTGCCATATGGATGCCACAGTGAATGCATGACTGACTGCATGTGGGGGATCAGTGGGGTTTGAACCTTAGACCTTCAACGCTAAAAGCACAAAGGAGCTAATGGACTGAGGGTGGGATTTTCAAAGGGCCTACAGGAGTTAGGCACCAAGGGCTTAATTTATGATGGCCTTTAGGCACCTAGAGATGCTGATAGGCACCTCGTGGGATTTTTAAAAGCTCCTAAGTGAGTTTGGGGCATAACTCCCATTGAAGTCATGAGGAGCTAGGTGCTTAACTCACTTGTAAATCCCACCAGCTGCCAATCTGCACCTTTGTAAATCTGGTTCCTGTATCTCTCTGACTCTGAATGGGAGCTAGCCCCTAACCCCCTTAGGTTCATTCAGAATCCCAGCCTTAGGCCATTAGTTGAAAGCAGGAGCAGGCTCACAAACCTCTGACGTGGACCGGTTGGGTGACAGAGGCAGAGCACCCACATTCCTAGCGTGCTGACAAATGATGCAGGTGTAACTGAAAGCCACTGTCCTGTTATGAAAAGCAGGGTTCTTGAAAACTGCAGCACAGCTGATCATCTGGGAGAAACGGCTAATGGCATAGGGGCAATTCTGGATCTAGCGTAAGGAGAAGAGTCCAATGTGATGCTTTGCCTTTCTTGTTGATAAACCCAGCTGTGTCCATGCTCAAGTTCCCGAGACATTCTGGGGAAAACCAGAAGTATCAAAGGTCTTTGGATCCATCTAATAACGCCCCTGCCTTTTGATAGGAAGTGTTAAACTTGTGTAAAGCTATCAGTGGATCCCAAAGCATATTACAAAGGAGACTGAGGATCACTATCTCTGTTTCTCAGATGGAAAAATTGAGGCACAGAGAAATTAAGGGCAAGATTTTTAGAGGTGCAGAAAGTCAAGTTCCTCTGAAAATTAGGCTCTGAATGATTTACTCAGGAACAGCTGGGAACAGAAAGCAGCTTTCCTAAGTCCTGTTCCCTTCCCCTGTTCACTAGTCATTGCTGCTTTCCCTACTCTGCTGGCTCTCCCACACCAGAGTGGATGTGGGAAGCTGACTGACAAAAATGGGAACTGTTATATTTCTTGCAAGCACACAGGTAGCATGGTTTTGGCATGAGAGGACCAGCCCTACTTCATCTTGGCTGCCCTAGCTCTGTTGCTCTGCGCAGTAGATTGACATGTCTGCTTGTTTTTCATCTCTGCCGTGCCATCTTTTTCACAATGGATGCCGTAGGGTGCTTCTCAAAACTGGCTGTCAGACATGCTGACACACACAGTATTCTGCTGGCATGCATCCTGGGCCAAACGGGGTATCGTTCACTCCCCCTCAACAGCACTCTTGCTACGTGAAGCAACCACCAGGAGAGAAACGATTAGGGTAACCAGATGTCCCGATTTCCTAGGGACTGTCCCGACATTCAGCTTTTTCTTATATCAACCCCCCAAATGCCTGTCCCGATTTTTCACACTTATCTGGTCACCTCAGTAATAAATGCATAATAAGGTTTGTAATGGGATTCTCACGGGCCTTAGAAGCATTCTGAATTGTAAAACAACCAAAGATTGTGTGATGAGGGAGATCGCAGCATAATGGACCTGTTGCTTTGTGGGGGAGGAGGGTGTAAGCATAAGAAAGTTAACTGACCACTGTTGCATCCCTTCATGGCTGCACGTGGTGTAGCAGCTCTTTCCTTGTCTTAACGCCCTTGCTGAAAGCCGCGTTGGCCTTCCTGGGCTCTTTTCTCATGACTCAATCCACCAGCCAGGTCTCTTTAAACTTCTCCCCCTTCCAGGGGTGCCAATGTCCCAAACAAACGGTGTTGCAGGCAACACTGGCCATCGTTCTGCCGTCTTTTGCCCCTCCAGGGCTCCCCCGCCCCGATCCCTCTCTTCTGTCAGAACACTGGGCCCACAGCTCCTCCTTGGAGTCTTTCAACCACGCTCCAAAGCGAAACGCAAACCACAGTGAAAGCAGCTTCTGCTCCCTTCCTCGGGCGTCAACTTTTAATCCACGTGGGCGTCTCCCCAGCTCTCTTCTGCTGCGGACGCTGGCTCTCAGGGGCTACCTCTGCTGAGTTTTGCCCCTAGTCTGGATCTTCACCTCTAGCCTGCCCCCATGGCTGTCGGCCAGTGGGTGGCCTCTCTCAGGCCCACTGCAGGAGTCACGTTCATCCCAGCCACCTTCTCTCATTAGGGCCCAGGTTGCAAACACCCTCCTGAGGCTTCTCTGCTCCCTACTGTTCAGAGAGATGCTACAAAATCCTCCTTCCCTGCCACTACCTTGTGCTCTGGGCTTCCTCTCTTTACAGAAACCAGCCAACTCCTTCCCCAGCTGGGACGCATCTTTAACTAGGCGTGGCCTGCCCTCCAGGTGCAACCAGGTGTGTTAATTGGCCTCTCAGGCCCTCGTTAAGCCCTTCGGTGCCTGTGTGGGGTACATATCCCACCACAGTGTATTTTATAAAAGGTAAATGAAGAAAACAAAAGATACCATGAAGCTGGTAGCAATCACTCTGCTGGAATCCCCCCTTCAGCCACCTGCCATCATAGCTTAGGCTGAAGCAACAACTCGACTGGAATCTTTACCAGCCGTGGTATGTAATTCCGAGAGCATTTAGCCTACAGCCCCTGTGACCCGAGAGTCTGTTAATGCCAACTGACAAGGGAGTCCAGGTGTTTCCTGCATCTGGTATGGCATTCCGGTTCACCAGAGAATGGCACGTGAGATCTCAAATGAAAGCCACTGTCACACTGCTTAATAATATCCTGGTGAGATGCATGGACTGGTACAATGTGAGGAGTTGTGCGTACACACTGCAAATAGGTTCTTGGAGTCTGTATCCAGGTGCTAGTCACCAGCCAAAATGAAAAGCAGATTTGCTGTCAGACAAGAGACGTTTATGCACCTGTCTCTCTGTTGGGATGGAACTGAAGTACGGTAAGCTAACACAATGGCTGTTTGTTCCCGAAGTCAAATGGTCAAGAGATGTGAAGTCAGCAGGCAAACGGCACATTAGGACAGTGACTTAGGGAATATATCTAGGAGGCAAAGAAGATGTCTCCTCATCTTGCACCTAGGAATGAAATGGACAGTGCATTTGCATTCATGAAAACGGAACCATAACCAGTCTTGGTTAAAAATGCTGCAGAAGACATTGAGTGAGATAAAACTTCGTTAGACACGAAGTTAACGTGCTAGTTAAGCTGGGTCTCTAGAAAGCGTGGTATGATTTGGTTTTTTATGTACCCATTTGTTTCTGATAGGCTTACTCACTATCATTTGAACCTTGGATAATAAACTTATTCTGGTTTTCAGTATAAATATAGCCCTGGGCTGTAGTGTTAAGCACAGAGCTGGTCCTGAGTTGAATCTTACAAGCTGGTGCATTCTGTCCCGTGGGGAAGAGAGGGCCTGGTAGTACCAATGTCAGAGGCTGGACCAATGTCAGGGTAATGCTGCAAAGAGATTCAAGGACTGGGGAGCATCTGTTGTTAATCTGCAAGGCAAAGTAAGGGTTGGCATAGTCCAGAGGAGAGTGTGTGAGTGGCTAACAAACTGGTGGTGTTCAGGATCTGCCATCCAGCTAAGCACAAGCAAGACTCCTTCTAGCTGGGGGCAGGGATGTCAAGGGGACGCACAGTCTTGGTTACTCCAAGAATGGCTTCAGTGCCCTAGAAAGAGTCCCATCCCTTCCAGATTTCTGTTCAGCACTCCTGGCCACCCCAAGAAGAGAGTGCTTCCCCAGCGCCCCCGCTCCTGGCTTGATACGAGATCCAGTGAATGCTGGGACAGGCATTTTAGTGCTGTGTAGATGTCCATGCAACGGTGACATGCTCAGCAAAGCTGATAACCGCTGACTTAAATTCAGTCCTAATGCAGTGGTGGAAGGCACTCCCAGTAACTTGGGACGTAATTTACGCGAGCTGGATCTCCTTCGCCAAAATAACAGCAGAAATACCAGCAGACTTAACTGCATTGTCCTGTACAGAGTTCTTGAGGGCTGGTTTCAAACTTGTGTCTCTCTGGGCCCTCCCGCTCCTTTACGTACCGAGCCAATGCTGTACGTGTTGGCAGCATGGCAGGCTGTCGGCACGAGGACTGCAGGGGGCTTTAGGGGTGGAATGCGCGCCAGTGGAGAAGAGATCCGGCGCAAGCCTTGTACGCCGCTCACGCTTTGTTTCGAAAGCTCAGGTGGGATTTCAATAACCCAAAAGCTTTGTGTAGCCACTGAGCTGGGGTGAATTTCACCCCAGATGCGTATCCATAGGGGGATGTTGTAACTAACGATCACGTAATACACCAAACAATGCAAATACGGTGATTGCCATTAAACTAGTCCGCATTTGCCAACAGTAGTGGTGTCTGACATACCACAGTGTTTCCCATCTTCTTAAACAGTAGACTGATAACCGCTAGGAACTTTGACTTTTTATTGGCTTCTACTGTCCCAATAACACTGCTGCTGGAGGGCTCAGGGCCGGGGTATTGACAACCGGTGAGAAGATCATTTGCTGCAGCTTCTCTGCTGCGAGTGTTGCTCCCTGCGTGGCTTTCCCCTCCATGCTGTGCGTCAGAGCTCCCTGGCTGCACCGGGAACAATCACTCTGGCCTCGCATTGATTTAAGGAACCACGGCTACCCTGTGTCCACAATCAATAAACATCCTAATCTGGGAACCGCTCCCGATGGCTCTAGGCAGCGCAGCGTTTGCCTTAAATCGGTTGCCGTCCTGTTTGGGCCTGATGGGGCAACATAAATCTCTGGTTTTTAATTGGGTAGAGAAGAATAGGAAAGGGTGAGGGGTGTTTCCATGAGCTCATAAGGGCCAGAGTTTGATGGAGTCCTATTGTTTTGGATGTAATGTCCGTAGGATCACAGCTCCTGTGGGAATATCATACCACCACTAGTTACTATGGTGTTACATCCACCTTCCAATGAAACCACATACAAGTCTATTTTATCCCAAACCCGGTTATCTGAACCTCTGCATTATCTGAAACCCTTCCTTGTCCCTCAGGGAGCTCATAAGGAAGGAATTCAGACAATGCAGAGATCAAATAATGGAGCAGAGACCCCAGGACTGGGCTGAGGAGAAGGAAGAGGACAAAACCCTGGCCTTGGGGGAAGCCACCTTGGTGCCGAATGGCTCCTGCACTTTCGATTATCTGAATAACATCCATGTCCTGTAGGCTATGCGGGTAACTGGGAGTGTACAGTAACAGCTATTATACTAGATGTATTTGTGTAGCCTCCGTCACCGTATCTTTTGGTGGGATGTTGTTGCTCTGGAAGAGGCTTCCTTGTTGTAAAAAAGGGCACATAGTCTACAGAAGAGCTGGGTGAAAAGTTTATCTTTTCTGCAGCCGTGGATGTTTTCCTGTAAGTGATGAAGGCAATTTTTGAGCCCCTCTTTGCTATCATTTGGGTGCGTCTGTGCACTCCGGAAAGAAAGGCTGATGCGATAGACTAGCACAGACTGGAGCACAGTTGCTGTATAAACTGTTGTTTCTGGCTCTTCCAACACAACCTGGCTCTCTCCCATAGCTCTCCTGCTATTCCTGCTCTCAGGAAACTTTGCCACTTGTGGTGGTTGTTTTTGCATTTTTCCTTTAGGGAGCGGGGGCCTGTCTCAGAGACGAGCACCTGCAGCTCCCATTGACATCATTCCACCCCTTCTGCAAATCAGACTCACGGCAGAGTTCACCAAAGCCTCTCTACGCTGCAAGATAAATCCAAGTCTCCAAAGATAAGATGAAGGGGAGGCCCAGTACACAACAGAACCCTTGCAGAGAGTGTTGTTCACGGGGGAAGAGATCGGGAGCTGGATAACCATTGCGCTTCCTTTTCAGGCTTTGGCTCCAGCCTTTCAGAATGATATCGCCCCTATTAGGTAAGCTTTCATGAGTGGAAGAAGCATCTTCACCAATTCTCTTCCTTGGACACTTTGGCTCATCAGTGGTGGCCAGAGAAGACTTCTCTCTTGTATAAAAATGAGAAAGGCCATCACCTTTCTGCCGCAGAAGGATCAGCACCCCTGGTGATGGTGGGTAGCGGGGGATGGAGCTGAGGCAATATGTGCTTTGCAGCCTCCAGGTGGGAAATTTCAATTCAGAAACAAAATGGTCTCCCTGGCGGCAGGGAGCTTGTTTAAAAGTGCTTCGGGGAACTTCAGAGAGATTTCCCCAGGCTCCTTGCTTGTCTTTCATATGGCTGGTTACTTTAATGCTCTGGGCTTTTGTTGAGATTAGCGGGAGCTTCTTATGCTCACCAGGGAGGAAAGTAAGGATCAAAAACATAGATTCACCATGTGGGATCTTAGATGGAGCAAGAAGGATCAAAGGGAAAGGAACATGTTACAGCTTCTGTGTGGCTTGGTTCCCATTCAGCAGAGCTAAGCCTGGAAACCTCAGGACTGGCATAAATGTGCTCTGCGCTCTCTCATTGTTGGCCTGCACCTATGCTTTGCACAGCTACTCCGTTGCCTTCCGATGATAGTAAACCAAGACTGGAACAGCCTTTTCCACCTGCTGAGAACCAGCATGGAAGGTGGCATTCTTCTGTGCTCCCAAAGTGAAAGAATTTTCAGACTGAATTCCAGGTCCCGTAGGGCTGCGTGCCCACCACATTGCATCGTCATTCATTCTAACCCTGACTGGCCAGGAACAGAGAATTGTCGACTTCTTGACTCAACATTAGGCTTCTCCAGAGTGCTCTGCGGATGTCTCCAAATGCTGAGATGGAGAGGAATGCACAGGCAAGGGGTAATTTACCTCCTAGTACGGTAGCTTGGCTGAGGCCTCTGCAAGCTTGCCTCTTTGACTTTTAAAGCTGCTGGGGATGGGAACTATGCCCAGTGTGGCACTGAGCAAGCTGTCAACACTTAATAAATAATGAGTAATAATTAGCGGGGAGAATTCCAAAAGTGTCTAAAGGATGTAGGAGTATCAGGTCCAGCTGGGAACATTTCTTAGGTGTTATAAAATCCCCCATTTCCCCTGCATAGTCCTGCAGCAAAGATCAGCATTTCTTCATTGTATCCGAACTGTAGGAATTTTAACTTCTTTTCACCACTGGTTTTTAGTTGGAAACATTTCCAGCCGAAATGCCAAGCATGTGGAAATTTCCAGTTGTTCGTCTTAATGACGTAGACTGTTTTCTTCCTCTCCACATCTCATTTTGGTTCCTTTCCCTGGTTTGTCTTCAGCTTTGTCTGGTCTGTTTCATCCTGGATAAAGCAGGATCCTGATTTCGGTGTGTTTCAGGGTCACAGATGTTTTAGTTTTCACCTCCTTGCCTTTGGGCTTGGTCCAAAGCCCACTGAAGTCCAGGGGAGTCTCTCTCTCGACTGCGGTGGGCTTTGGATCATGAGTCTCCATGCTGGGCCCCGGTGTGCTGTTGCTACAGACTGTTTTGTGTGCCCTAACCCACCACCGGGAGACAGGACAGCCCATGCTCTGTGGGAGGGTATGCTTGAATGGGAGGTGATATTCAGCTGTAAAACCTTCTCCATGGGGGAGAGAGGGTTTGCTCACGTGGTCCCATTTTCCTGCTGGGCACTGCTGTATGCTGGCTAGCTGCCTCCTTCTGTCCCAGAGGAGCTGTGTGTACATTTGAGTGGCGGTGCATGTCTGTGGGTGGTGCTGCCCTTTATGCCCTGTCAGGATGAAAGGCGTTATTATGTTTGGAAAGCCATAAAAGGCCGTGTCTCGAGGAGGAAAATGCTGTAAGAAGGTGACGCTTGCAGCACTCGTTAGGAACATTCAAGGGGCTGATTAGCGGCAAGAAGGGGGAAGCAGGGATGCTGGAGAATGAAAGCAGCCCAGGGTGGATGGAGGCTTGCTGCCTATGGTGGGTAGGATTTTCTACAGCACTCAGCAATGGCTTAACTTTGCTGCCCTTGAAGCCAGTGGAAGAGCTGAGCATGATGGGAGCGGAACCAGGCTTGAGGTTGAGCCCGACGTTTTCTCTTGCCCTCTTCATCCAGCTTTCTCTTGCAACAGTCTTCTATGGTTTTTTACATTTCCATACCGCCTTTTACATTTCCAGACCGCCTCCTAAACCGAGGACTCCCCAAAGCATACAGATAAGAATATAGTCTGATTATCGACTATGGACAGAGCTAACAAATTCCAGATTTTAAAGAGCGAATCAAATGGTTTGCTTGTTTCCTTCCCTTTATCTCATCTGGCGAATTCTTTTGAACGCCAATGTTCTTATTTTGCAAGCCACTTTTGGAATGTGTGTTTGTCTGACATATAAATGGAAGCGGATGGCCAGAGGAAGAGTCTTCTGCTGGTATTGTGCCAGTTCATCAATGCTCTTTAATTGTTGCTTTTAACCTTTTCTATTTGCACAGAGATTGATTGTAAATCAACACAAGGCTAGTGGCTGGCTGGTCCAGCATTTAAGGCCAGGGATACAGCTTTTGTTTTAGGGAACCTGGTCCTTACTGAAGCTGGCTCAGAGGATTTCTCACCGGGCAGTAAGTTTCTAACTGTGGGACTTATAATTCTTATTCCCTTTTGTTTGTTTTTATAGGCTACAGAGTCTTGGCCGTGGAGCTGACATCCAGCAACACAAAGCCCGTGGTGCAGGAATTCCAGCGTAAGTGCTGCGAGGGATTTGTCGGCTCTGTAATACGATTGCGCCACTTCCTTGTAGCGGTAGATTTGCATCCACCCATGCAAGCGGGAAAACTTGACACACAGCTCAGGATATGTGCTATGTAGGGCATGGCAGAACTAAGGCCCTGAGTTTCGGCAGTGTGCATAAGCATGCTCTTGCATCTCTCCCGGTGTTTAGCAAAGCACTTAAAGTGAAGTGCTGTGCTGAAGCGCCGTTGGCAATTAGGCACATGCTTAAATGTTTTACTGGAGTCCCACTGAACTTATGCATGTGCCTAAGAATATGTGCACGCTACAAGCGTTGCGTCGGCACTGTTCTCCTGCTGACATTTGCTACAGCAGCGGAAAGGGTTTTTCCATCCGTGTAGTAAATCCACCCCCTTGAGGGGCGGCAGTTAGGGTCATCGGAAGAACTCATCTGTCGATCTAGCGGTGTCTACACCAGAGCTCAGGTTGGCTTAGTTACATCTCTCCGGGGTGTGACTTTTTCGCATCCCTGAGCAACGTAACTAGGTGGACCTAAGTTTTAGGTGTGGATCAGACCTAAGTGTTTAACTGAAGTGGAGCCGAAGCAGCAGCCGTGTGCTGCACTCGAGAAGCGCCAGACCGCAAGTACTGGAAATACCGTAAGAGGCTGCGTCCTGGTTCCCCCCAAAAGTTCTGGGATGACATCCAGGAGCATACTGGCAGGACTCAAGGTAAGGACCCAAACGTGCAGAAGAGAGTAGCGACATGAATACGACTGGGATTTGGAAGGTGTAAATCTTTCTGGCCCTGCCGCAGACTTCCCGCGTAGCACTGGGGAAGTCGTCTCCTCAATGAGCCTCAGGTCAAATGGAGATGAAAATGCCCCTCTCCAAGGGGACGGGGCTACTGAATTCATGGATGTGGGAAGTGGTAGATGAGATGGAAGCATTCTCTTGTAAATGCCAGTGTGACATCTACAATTCAGACATTGCTTGGGGAAATAATGGTGATCCTTGCTCCTTTTTGCATGCTCGTTAGCAAAGTTCTCAGAACTCGTAAGCCAGTTGTGGGTGCCTGCACTGTGGGGGATTGTTTGCTATAAATCAGACACCATCTTGCACAGTATGTTCCTTTCTCTCAGAGGTCGCTATCTGCATTGCTTAGTATTTTTGCTGGGTGAGGTCCATCTTCTCTCAAGGTTCCTGGAATCCAGCAGCATTCCTGTTTGCGAGGCAGATGAAAGACAGGGCCTCTGCTTTCGGGGCAACTTCTCCCAGTAAAACAATGTGTGAGGCAGCTTGGATCAGCACGTAAACACAGCTGCTCCCGGTTAATCTGTATTTGTTTTATTTCTGCTGCTAGGTGTGGAGCTGTCCTGCATCATTAAATCCACCACAACACCCAATCCCAGGATCGAGTGGAAGAAAATCAGAGGTGGTGAAACCTCCTATGTATTTTTTGACAATAAAATCCAAGGTATGAAGACTTGTTGCCCTTTTGCTCCTCTCCCCTTTATAACCACAGAAACAACTTGGGCAGGGAACAAATGCTTCTGTGAAATGCAGGAATTCTGGTTCTCCCATGTCCAAAACATATGCTGGTCAGCCAAGGTTCAGAACTGAGTGAGGTCTGGATCCTCTTTTCCTGCTGTCAGGACCATAACTGGATGGTCAGCAATGAGGAGTCACGAAGAAAGCTGTAGTGAGACTGGAAGGGGAACTTTGCATCCTTTATGCAGAACCATTTATTGGGGGAAGAGAGGAAGACAGATCTGCAGCCCCCTTAACCATGGACCCATGGTCCTTGCATGCAATCGCTGGCTGTTACAGGGCAAAGCTGAGCATGGCTGTCAGGATCGGACTTTTTCCTCTCCATTCCCGTAGGAAATTTCGAGGCTCTCCCATCACTCCAGATAAGGGCTGCTCTCTGGGGACTCACTGCAGCGCTGTTTCCAACTCACTTAGCGGGGATTATTGTTAAGATGAAGTAGGCTGCACCTGGGATTTGGAGAGCGACTGGGACTGGAAATGCGTTCTGTGGTGCTATGATTTGCAGCAGAATTCAAATTCTTCCCCTCCTTCGGAATTATATAGCTGCAGCCTTTAGAATGCGTTGCTGGAGGGTGCAGCTGGAAATAAGGTCTCTCTTCTTGGTCACAAGTTCCTTCTCTCTCCTCCTTTCTCCAGGAGACTTCTTAACTCGTGCAGAAATTCTCAGCCGGACATCGCTGGTGATCAAAAACACCACCCGCATGGATACGGCCACCTACCGCTGCGAAGTGGCAGCTCCTGACGATGCAAACACAGTGGATGAGATAAACATCCAACTGACAGTGCAAGGTACTGCTTCAACTCAGGTCCCCACTGCAGGCACCCCTGGCTCGACAACGGGCCCTGCTGGTTTCCCTGGAGCACTTCCATGGGCTTGAGGAAGTGTTGATTGATTTTGAGAAGATCAGTTTCTCCTCTGCCGTCTACAGACAGTGTGAAATGGCTGAAAGTCTTGGCGTCTTTGCAACATAGCATGCCTGTTGGAAGCATGGAGGGGGGACGCAGCCCCGGTTAGGCTGGGCTGGGGTCCAGCTGCACGATTGCTTTGTGCTCCATGGGGGCACGGGAATAGCGGGGATGCATCACAGTGCTGGGCCATGTGATTCATATGTTCTCTGTCTCGTCCCCCAGTGAAACCAGTCACTCCCAGGTGCAGAGTCCCTAAAGCTGTACCAGTGGGGAAAACTGCGACCCTTCAGTGCCACGAGAATGAAGGCTACCCGGAGTCCACCTACAGCTGGTACCGCAACAGTGAACCTATACCGACCGACTCCAAATCTAACCCCAAATTCCGTAATTCCTCCTTCATCTTGAACCCTGGAACGGGCACTTTGGTAATGTTCCCTTGGAAATGACGTTGCTGGGCTGCGTTAGGGTTGCCCAGCAGAGGGAAAGGGGACTTTCTCTTTGCATATGCCCAGATGCTGGGTGGATTGAAGAGGAGGGAACAAGTGGAATAGGCTAGGTCAGCGGTTCCCAACCTTTTCAAGTGGGTGGACCCCTTTTCAACCTCCAAACGTTTCGCAGACCACATGCTGCTAGTTTTATTTGAAATTGTACATTTCCTGGGTGAGGAGGTGGTTATTTTTCATTTCCATGGCCCCCTGTAGTAGCCTGGTGAACCACCAGGCATCCATGGACCACAGGTCTAGGTGTTCTGAGAGTCTGGTAAAATCCAACAGGAGGATGCGGGGGAGGAAGAACTCCAGGGACCAGAGGAGGTGACCTCCACATTGTAGTCTTTGCCTTTGGCTCTAGAGTGGCCAGAGCACCCTGTGGTGAGGGTGCAATGGCATAAACCCCACTCCTCACACACACTTTTCTTTCTCTCTCTCTTGCTAATGAACCTATCACCATAACTCTGTGCTGTAGAAAAGGAAGAAAAGAATCATTTCTGGCCCTGAAATGTCTCTCTTGATGGCTGTCTTCCCAAGAGAAAACTGTTTTGGGTCCAGTTTGCAGCCCGTGTTATCGAGGGAAGGCTTTTGCAGTGAGAGCTCTTGCACTGTACTCTAAAAGCAGTGAAGCTCTAGTTAATTTCTGGGGCTCTCTGGAGTCCGTGCAGCTAGAATATCTCCAGGCTGCAGACCTGGGGACGTTATCTACTCCCTGCAGGTCTTTGGTGTGATCAAAAGGCAACTGAAGAAATACCTGTGTACGTTGATTTATATCATTGTCCTGCAGGTCCATAAGGACCTCTTGCAGCTCTGGGTGTAGTTTCCAACACGTTTGTTTGCTGTTTGTGAAAAGGCTGTGGCGCCAACTCCTGACGCGTCATGCTTCCTCTGAAACAGGTCTTCGCTGCTGTGCACAAGGGCGACACTGGTCGTTACTACTGCATAGCAACAAACGATGCCGGCTCTGCCAAATGTGAGGAGCAGGAGATGGAAATCTGTAAGTGGCTCTGCCTGCTTGTAGGAAATAGTGGTTTATGTATTGGCAGCTCGGCTGTGCTGGGGGCTGGCTCTTATCGGTATCTCGTGCAGCGTCAAGTATGGTTTTGGCTTTTCCCAAATCCCTAATAATTCCTGGAGCCCCACACTGCTGTCCAGACAGACAACAAGAGAAAGCTTGGCTCCTAGCATCTGAAAGTCTAAATAACAACATAGAAAAACACGATGAAAAAGTGTGGCCAAGAGCTAGCAAAAAAGACTTGCTAAATAAAAACAAGGGAGAACTGACTCCTCTGGGCAGGTCAGATAGGATCCATTAGCTTCACAATTCCTGGAGGTTACTTAGCTGATTTATATATTTGATTCTATGAATTATGTTTCTTAGGGGAATGCCAAAGCCCAGATGGTGCTAGGCACTGCACAGAATGGCAGACAGTCCCTGCCTCTAAGAGCATACAGCGTAAATAGACACATCCAACCCAGGGTAGGGAGAAGAGGTTGCAACAAGCACAATGAACCATGGGATGGTAGTAAAAGGCATGTTAGGGCCATGGTTTTTTTGAGAGGGTGAGTTTAGTTAGGGTGGGACAAGCTAAATGGAAAGAAGAGGGAAGAGAACAGAGGGGTGAGTGGGCCAGGACAGGGCAGAAGCAGGGCCAGGATGGAGTGAAGGTGAGATGAAGAGTCTTTGGGTCTGTCGATGTGGGAACCGGAAGGTGTAAGTTCCAGCTCGAGGCGACATACCGACATTAGCTCTGGCCCAGCTGGCATGCTAAATGTGGAAGCGTAGCTGCGGAGGCACGAGGGTTATGATCTCAGCCCAGCCCTAGGTACGTTCTCAGGGCAGGTAGCCCTTCCCACGGCTCAGAATGGCTGTTTTTACAAGCCAGCACGATCCGAGCTAGCACGGCTGTCTGCTTGTGCTGGAAACGACCCTTTCCAGCTCCAGTGTAGACGTGCCCTCTGAGGGAGAGGGGAGGTACAAACCGTCCATCAGCACAGGGCAGAGAAAGTCCGTTCAGAACTGTAGGACGCTCTCAATGTTCGGAGGTCCCTGCTTTGGCTGCTCATGCCTGTTGGAGGCCGCGGCTGGTTCCTCCCTGCAGCTTTTTCCCACAGCCATCTGGGACTACAGTAGGGTCTTTCTTTGGAAAGGCACTTGACTAACTAGAGCCTCTTAATAGATATGCAGGCTTACTCCCACCACCTCCCGGGAGGAACAGCGGCTGCTCTGTAACAGTGCCCAGGCAGCGTGAAGAAGGCCTGTGCCAGCCAAGGCTGCAGGGGAGGTTTGCATTACTCCCTCTTGCCTGGTGATATCACTGGCATTTGCGCACCGTGTACATGACAAACCTGAGCTTCCCAAATCATAGCTGCAGCCAGTTAAATATTACTCCATCCCCCTTCCCTCACGTGGGTGAGCAAAGGAAAAGGATGGCCAAAGCTGAGGGCCAGAGGAAGCCGTGTTAGCTCTGTGATGAGGCAGCTACCAGGGCATGGGGGTGGGAGATGCTTTGCAAGGTTAATGTTCACTCCTGAATCAGTGTCACACCGTTGGGCTAGTGGGGAGGAATGTGGGGCCCAGGGCCCTTTGTGCAGGGGGACAGGGGACACAAGGTACTTGACCATGTGCTCTTCTGGTGGACAGGAACATGGACTAGAGCTGGAGCTTGGGAGGTGACAGACCTGGCTAGGGGTGGTGGACTCTCGGGTGAAGGTTTTGTGCCATCTAGTCTGTGTAGGGACAGAAGACTGGGATACCTGTGGGGAACAGCGACTGACGCCTTCTCTTCTCTCCAGATGATCTTAATATAGGTGGGATTGTCGGTGGAGTCCTTGTGGTTGTGGCGGTTCTGGTGCTGTTAACGCTTGGGATCTGTTGTGCCTACAGAAGAGGTTACTTTGGGAACAACAAACAGACTGGGAAAAGGTAAGGCTAGGTTTGCAACCTTCTTTCCTTTCCTCTGCCTGTCCTAGCATGCAGCTGTCATGGCAGGGCAGGGCACCTGCTGGCTGGAGCACCGGTCACTGCCTGCCTTTTAAATTTGACGTCCTATTTCCCCAATTTACTCTCTAGACCTGTCCAGTTTCAGCCAGCTCCACAGGTGCTCTTTGAATGCAGCTTTGCATGAAGAAGTTGGGGTGCACGAGGGGTAACCTTGGCAAGTCTCCACTCACTTGCTGCACAGGGATGTCCTGTGACAAGAACAGCTAGAGGAAGAAATCTTGCTCTCACGCGCTGGTGCTTTGCACAGAGACAGGGGCTTAGCCCTGCTAATTCCCAACCCTCCCAGCTGCATTTACACAGTAGTTTGGCAGATGCTTCCTCTGGTCACATGCCGCTGGCATTTAGAAGTCAGGGATTTCCTGAGCAGAGCTCATTGTGTAATCAATCAGGACATATTCAGAAAATGTGAGGGAGAGCAGGCCCAAACTGGAAAGCACATCTTACGAGGTACATCCCAGCACTTTAGTTTGAGATTAAAACGGCCATTTTTGAATTGATCCAATCGATGAGGATGTGTGTTTCGGAGCAATACAGAGCAGTTAAGACTGCAGCATTGTGGGTGCCGAAGGGTCAGAATATAAATAGCTTCCAAGATCAGAAACGGAACGACGTTATTCAAATATCGAGCTTCTTTTGGGGCTTGTGTAAGCTCAGCTGGAAGCTGGATTGGCCTAGTTCAGTGTCACATTTCTGAGAGAGACTCCTCCCCTCCATGTGAACATGATTCTAAGCAGACGCATGCTGGGGCATCAGGACTTTAAACACGAATCTTGAGATTCCTAAGCTGGCCAAAACTAGTGGTGCTCTCTTATAACCCTGTGCAATAATAAAGGATTATAAACAAGCTTGCCAGCAGGCAATCAAGGGTTTAAAATTAACTGCATAGTAATTAGCAGAGGAAAGTATGCCATGGTGACAAAGGAAGATGTTACAGTGACCAGAGGGTGGGAGGCTGGAAAACTGTTGGCACCTTCCACACCCCCTCCCCGCCTGCCATGAAGAAGGGCTCCTGGAGGGGGGTTGTAGTTAACAGAGAAAGCCCAAGTCGCTTTGAAGGGGGGGAGAAGGTCCAAGCCTGGCTTGAAGCAGAGCTAGTTGCACCCAGGCCAGCTCTCATTTTGACAAATACCTTCAGTTATCCCCACTTCCCCCCACCCCAAAATATTATTAATAAACAGTTCTGGTTTGGAACCTAAAATGCCACCATCACAGGAATGAGACCTGTTTTCCCTTATTTCAGCTACAAGACTCCAGCCAAACCAGATGGTGTTCACTATATCCAGACAGACGACGAGGTAAGCTCAGAGAAAGGAAACCGTGTGCACGTTACATGTCATTTTAGAGCTCTGAAAGGGCTGGAGAAGGGCCTACCAGCTCATGAATCTCACACCACCAGGGCACGCAGTCACTCTCCAGAGCAGAGCTTCTTCCAGAGTGGGTTGGACACAGCACGTGAAGTGAGGACCAGGACTAAGAGGAAGGACAACATCGGAGTCATTTCCTTGGGAAAGGCTTAGTCCTTAAATGCTCTCTAGAGTTAGAGTTACTGTGAATGCCATTTAATCCTTGGACTGCCTATGGCTTTATCAATCAGTGAAGCCTGTCCAAGAGCCACCCTGCTTAGGCAACTGCCTGTCTTAAGGGACTGACCCCAAATGTATCAAAGACAGCTCTCTTCTACCTTAAGCAGCTGATTGGCTGCTCCTTCGGGATAGGTTTCCCTGGATTAAGTGGACAGACCATACTGCTGATTTAAGAGAGTAGTGTGTCTACGTCGTAAGACATGAACTACTCACCAGCCAGGGAGAGGCTAAACTTCTTATGGGCAGAGTGACCGTGAAGCGGAAGGGGGGAATCTTCCTCATTCCATTCCATTGCACATCTGTGAGGAGCAGAGGTGTGTAGCCCCTGTTAGGAGCTGGGTATTACTGGTGGACACTTGTCCTTACCTGCTTCTATGGGATAGTATGAGATAGCGGGGCCTAGATGGCACTGGGGGGAAGGTTACACACATGGCACCTGTTTTGCAAGGGTATATTTGGGTTTGGGAGAGTGGGCATGACCGGGTGCCTGGAGACCATCATGGAACGTTGCTACACTCCTCACTGTTTTATTGCAGGGTGACTTCCGACACAAATCTTCATTTGTTATCTGAGATGCCAAAAGGCTACTGCAAACCAGCCAGAACGAGTCTGAACATACCTCCTTCAGGAACTCAGTGCAAGAGCAAAAAGATGAACAAAGTGCGCTTGGAAGAGTTTAGAAAAAACACACACTTGACTTTCTTTTGCCAAAGTCTAACTACACTCACTCCGAAACAGTCTTTGTCCTCCCCCAGAGATACCGCCTCAATCACCTACATCTCTCCTCTCACTAAAGAGGAGCTTGTACCATTTCCAAAAGACGGAGCATTCCCCTCCACAGAGCCATAGCCTTCCGAGCTGCAGGTGCTAGTGAAACTGCCTTCTCCCTGTGGTGCAAACACATAGCCAGAATGTCCAAGCCAAACAGGGGAGAAGCTTTAGGTTAATGGGAATCTTGACCGGATAGACAAAAAGTGCTGATGTGGCCATACATTTTAAATAAGATTATCTACAAAAGGGGAGAATCTCTTGCTTAGCAGCTCAATGTCTGAGCCTGCCTGGCGACCTGCAGTTGTAATTGTACAGGGCTCTTACCAACTATGCAACGGAGGGTTTCATGCCCTTCTTTTTGTGTAATTTTATCTTTAACGCTCTGCTAGGCTGAACTGAGAAGTGCTACCACATCAGTCCTGCAGAGCCCCTCATGAGCATGAGCCATACAAGCTACTGATCTCACTAGCTCGCCTCTCTTAAGTGTGTAGCATTGGCCTCACATGTTGGATTTTTGTGGAACCCCCAATCAGGATTTGGTTCTGCAGCTGCAGAGCCAGTATCTGAGTCAAGCCCACAGTGAGGGGTGCAGATACAATATAAGCAACTAACTGGCTTAAGTTTCTCAGCCCTTCTGCCAGCAGAGGTGCACTCCATTTTTTCCCCACATGTACAGCATCAATCCAACAGGATTGCTTTTGTTGACCGTTTTACATAAACTCACTGTAGGCAGGCAGCTTTTAACTCTAATTTGCACAAAGCAGGCTTGTCTGTGGTGTAGTTAAGTATTTTTAAGCTTCTTATACTGGAGGTAGAGAATCTTAGCATTAAGAAAGCCCATGTATGAAATTTAAAGCCAAAACCACTCTTGTGGGCTGAGTCCCAAAATGGTACGGAGATGAATTCAAGCTTTCTTACAGGCCCCCTATGATTTTGTAGAATTCTGCATTCTAAATTTTTCCAAATATATATTTTGATTACTTCGGCACAGGTAACATTTCTATTTAAAATGTAAATATGTTGTTATGCCAACAGTGTTAAATAATGTAGCTATTTTTTTAAAAACAGGTCCTTTTTAAACTGCAGCCAGGAGCTCAAATGCTGCTACAGTATGGCACTGTCAGAGCATATCAGTATTATTGAAGAGTGCAGCACAAGCAACTTTACAAACGGTGGACAGAGAAGCATCTTTCTCCCAAGCTCGCTTCAGCATTTTCCTTCCCAAGAGAGGTTTTATAGGACATAGAACATAGTCACTCAGGGATACTTTTTATAAGTTTGAGGCAGGAGCTCTTCAATTTTATATTTCAAATTACTATTTTCTTGCAAAAAGACCAATGTTTATTGGCAAGAAATATCCCACAATGATTTTTTAATTAAGTTCTGACCAGGTGACAGAGTGACTAATGTTTGCTGAAGATGATAAATCTCTCCACAAGTTCTCTAAATTCATTCTAACTCTGTGGCAGCTAAACCATCTCTTCAGAATCTTTAGATTGCATAGCAAGGGGGTAAAGAAAAAAAAATCTCTGGCGTCATGAAAGCAAAAAGCTTGACATAAAAGTGCTTTCAAGATGTTAGTGTCTTATCTGAAGAAAAGTTGCAGCTACCACTTTCTTGGCTTTAAAGGGATCATTTAGAATTCCATGTTTTTCAGAAATGTACACTTACAGCATTGGGCAAATGTTAAATATGAAATACTTAGATGCAACACTAGAGCAGGGTTCAGTGCTGTGGTTAAAGAATGGTTTTAATGTAGCATAATTTAGTGTTCTTGTGTTTCAAATATGAATTGAATGGACTTAAACTTTTGATGCATACAGTCAGTATTTTGAATACGTGACAAGTTGGACTGTCAGTGTGATTTTTCTCATGTTCTGTATTAATCTGCCTTGGACTTCTCACCACATATTGAGTGATTTTTGGGGCCTTGCTGGACATGCCATTGCTGCATTTATTTAAACATAGTCCCACCACTCTCTCTTTTTGCTATCAGAAGTGGAGGTAAAGATGAGATAGCAATACCTACGTGCTCTCCCGAGGGTAGTGACACCTTGCAATTTACTTATGGTTACACATTTAAGGTATTACTGTACACTGGCTACATATTGTCCTCTAGTCAACATGACACTAGGGTACTTTAAGAACTCCTTTACCCTCCAATTGTATCCAGTACTCTCTTTTATGCTCATACAACATTAGATAGGGGAGAGATGAAAAAGCTTACGGACTCAAGATGGTGTCTGGCACCAAAGGGAGTGCTAGCTGGAACTTAACTTTCTGCCGAAGGCAGGATTTTTTGGCTTGCTGACTCTGTGCATGAAGAATACAGATTTATTTTTCAGATCTAAAACAACAACAACAAAATGTGACAGTGGCATCTCTACCGGGATGAAGGGACTCTCTCTCCACACCCTCCCAAGACATAACTCGTCCGATTTGATTTACAGAATTCACTGTAAATAGTTTAATCTAGAGGTTTGTACTTATGTATTACATTTAACTTTGCCAGAAATGTTTTACATACATATCAAGGTATTAAAGCATCCTTGTGGTTTTTTTTTTAAAATACATATTAATCCTAACCTGTGTTTGCTTTCAAGTCAATGTAACAGGTGAAAGATTCCTTTGGTTTTCTGACAGATTGCTTGTTACTTCGGTTTGTGACTTACAAAAAGCTAAACTAGTGTTGCCAAACACATGTAAATACTTACATCAATCGGTTTATTGTGGGAAGCTTTACATCCTCGTTTCTTCTCTAGAAGATAAGGATCGTTGCCCCCTCGGCTATTCCTATTTTTGTTTAAGGACAGGACAATTCAAGTAAACTTCTTCTGAAGAGCTTTAAAGTGTGAACTAGACTCAGTGTAATTACAGACCCACTGCTGTCTTACTGCTTAATATGTCTAATTAATTGTTTGTGGGGGCGAGGGGGAAAAATGTTGATGGAACCAATTAAAAAAGGAGGTGGTCAGTTAGCCATTCCTGAAGTCAAATCCACTCAAACTAAGCTTCTACACATCTCGCTATATTAATGCTGAAATTAAAATTTGACCACCACTTGAAGTTCTTTTAAATAGAATTCAGGGAACGAGCACTATATTGGTAAGGCTAAAATGGGAGTTGAATTCTGCCCCTCTCCTGTTTCAGTTCAATTTTCTTTTGTATGGACCAGCTCTTGCCTTATTAGTACAGAAGTAAATGCTCACAGAAGCAAAATAAATTGTCACTTATGTTTTAGAGCTACAGAACAAGTTATGTAATGCAAAGGTAGTGCAATAGTTTTGAAGCTGAGCATTGGAAGATCTCAGGTCATGTTCACATGGGCACCAAGAAAGCTGTACTTTCAACCTTAACTGTGCAGTTCCAGCATTAATGTTAGTGTTTGGCATAGAACAAAGCAGCTTTTTTCTGCTGAACCCTAAAGTTCAGGAAAGACTTACCATCTTCAGTAAAATACTCAGAACCTGCTTTCACTGAAATGAATAAGATCATGTTCAAAATCTGCTGTTCTAACAGCTGCAGCTGTATTGAATGCATACGTAAGTCACACCAGCTGGCTGGTGGTAGAGGCTTTATTTGGCTGTCAGATACATCAGCCCTAAGAGTGGGTGCTAGTAAGGATCGGGACACTTCAAACAGCTGCTCTAAAGGGTTGGGATCCCACAGGAATTCAAGCATTTATATGGATGAGCACACCAACTGCGGGGGTGATTGTCAGAACAGTAAAGCTTCAACGTAGGCGTGGAAGAGAGAAAAGCAGTGGGCAAGAAATAAGGTGAATGTGGTAAGGCTAGAGATTTACAGAAGAAAATAATTTGGTTCTGTCAAAGCAAGAAATGCTGAGAAGTGCGTGGAATTTGTTCTCTAAACATTTATTTTTCATAAAATTATAACAGCTGGAAATATGAACTTGGTCCAAGAGGGGAAATATTCCATTTAGGAAAGAAGAGGTAGGCTATATATACATAGACTGGACCTTTTACCACAAAGAAATCCTTAATAACTGGCAATTATATCAGATTTGCAGTGATGGCAGCGTCAAGCTATTCTACATTTGTAGAAAATACAAAAACTAGTATATTATGAACAGGGGACAGCATGGCGCCAAGGGAACGATTTAAGCCAATAGCCATTCCAGTCGTAGGCTAACACAAACTGTGACAAATGCACCGATTCAACCAAGCTAGTATTCCTAATGGCTACACTTGCATACAGTGGGCTGGAGCTTATGGCCAAGGCGCACTTACATTTCAAAATGGACAAGCCATAAGTCCCATGCAGTGGTTAGTCAGCCAACACTAGATACTGCAGCTTCATCGCACTCCTGGTGGTCCTACAATAAAGAGTGTCATTAACTGCTGCAAAAACACCAGTTTATAAGTCAAAGCAAACGTGTGTGTGTGCATATATATATAAAACAAACTAGAGGGGGTAAGGAGGGGCAATTGTACACACAATGATCCATAATTATAACTAGAGGGAAGAGGAATAGTTCATGGTCAACATGATGAAGGCGCTATACAAGAGTGATCTGGAAGTACACAGTTAAAGTGCGTGGATGGGAAATTATCAGTTGGCTGGTTTCAGGGGAGCTTTCCGCAGGGATCTCCTTAGACTTGCAGTTGGGCTGCTTTTTCTCCTGGATGGAGATTCTACCTTCCACTGACGAGGCAGGGGCCTTCTACAGAAAGGAAACAGAGTGATCGTTTATTTTTAAAAAGACACTAGTATTACCTACAGCCACTAGTAGCTAAGGCCTGGGTTGAACTTACGGCTTCTCAGGTGATGTCAGACAGAGAACATCTTCGTTTTGTTGATCCTGGGATCCTTTTTTTTCTGCAAGTGACATTTACAAGTTACACACACACATCTGATCGCTCTCTCTTTTTGGTTTTATTTTAAAAAGCGAGGAGCATGAAAATAACTTGCCTTGAGCTGCAGCAGGTGTGCGCGGTAGGCTGATGTAACTGACTCCCGCCCCAAAGGTCAAGTCATCAACGGTCTCTGAGAGAAACACACAGATCAGCACTCAGCTTGTGATATGGCCATAGGGCAAGACAAGCCCTTCATACCCAGCTCAAACACGCATGCTTCTTTCTGGCCCATTGAACCAAGTCTCAGCTCATCTTTTACACAAGACAAAGGCAATGCAATGAGATTGGTCATCCATCACCCACAATCAACTTTATACCGAATACTGATTGCACTTCTGCAAAAATCTCCTTCACCCTATGTGCCTCAGAGTAGGAATTATTTCAAGGAACCTAAACAAGGCAAATCTCTGTCCCTTCCAGGTAGTAAAATCGTAGCTTGTGTTAGTATTTTTAAGTTGGCATGTACTTCAGGAGGAGGATAAAGGCACATTTGGCCAAATGAATTAATAAAACTCCACTGACGTTTAGCTAGAAGCTTAACTAGCCAGTACAACTTGTTCTTTAATATTTAGAAACAAAACCTTTAAGTTCAAGTCAGTGTGAATAGTTTTTAATAAGAAGCTAAGCACATTAGCAAAACATCTCCATTTCCCATAGTAGATTTCTACACTTAGCCTTGGAAGTCTATCTCCCAGGCAGCAAGAGAATTGGTCATTGAAGGCCAATCTAAAAGCACCAGCTGTCCTCTTGTCTTGGAAGTATAAGGCGCAAACCTATCCTCCTCTATCTTCAAGGTAATACGCATGCACTTGTTCATGATAATCTGTTTTTCATTATTAGAGTTGAAGGAACCGTAGTTCTTTGGGGGCTATCGGAGAGCTCTCATTTCCTTAAATCTACAACTGCTCGTCCACAGCGTCTGACACATGATTGCGCTCCCCCTGCTGGACACTTACCAGACTGCTGTGTTTGAATTCAAACATTGGATCCTGTATGCTTCTAAGCCAACTGCAGCTAGCATCCAGACACTGTCTCTGGCCTCTCAGGGGACCAACTGCCTGTCTGCTACCCTTAGGACCCCATGGTGCAGCTGCCTTTGGCCATAATAAAGGAGATCACAAATTACTTATCTTGCCTGGATTGACTCTTGTGCGACTGGCCTCTGAATTTCCTGACTTTATGCAGTTTTGAAAGCCTTATCTTAAGGTAGTGTGATTTTCACAGCTTGTAAATGACTAAGCCTGCCTCATTTTACTGCATGCTACAGCTTTTTGGTATAAGAAGGAGGGAAAGAAATGCAAACAGAATTACTACCAAGTATTCTTTCCAAACGCTCTTTTTTCTGAAGCCCTCCACATATCACGTAGTGTCTCTCCTGGTGTTTACATTTACATCCCATAGTGAAGCAGTCTATTCTCTCCCAGGTCTTTTACCTATTTTCACTGTCAAGAGCAAGCAATAGATGAGAGAAAGACCCAAGGTGGCAGAGACTGATCTGCTAGCCAGAAGAGAGTCTTACAAATAAAGGGACAAGAGACTGCTTGCCTCTCCACATCTAAAGTCAGAAGTGATTTACAAAGAACTGCATCTGCAGGAACTTTACAAATGATAGACCAGAAAAAGAAAAATGCTCTCCTCTGATCCTCTAGCAGCCCACAAAGCCCAGTGCCATCGTGCACATGGCTCAGCACAGACTAACTGAAGCAGCGATAACGCAATGCACAGCTTCTGTCACTGCTGAGAACACAGGCTGCCAGGAAACAGCAGGATTTTAGGCCTGGTACCACTGGGAATTAGCATTCTCCCCATTTCTCCAGCATATGGCTCTTCAGTGGAGTAGCAGTGCAAGCCCTCAAGACAGACACACAGCAGATGAAGGAAAGATTTCTGCTATGTGAAGCATCCCAGTAGTCCCCCTCTTTTCTGCAAAAAGCACTAAGTGCTCAGGTAGTTCCAGGGACTGGTGTATGGCAGATAACTAGACAGACAGAACTAATGTGAGAGAGTGGATAATACACAAAGACAAGTGTCAGATTTTCCATTAAATGCACAGTTATCTGTGCTTGGCTTCTGCCTGCACATGCAGACCAGATATTTGCACATGGATGCAGCCAGTCTGCTGCCTAACTGCCCTATGTGAATACCCATTTTATGCGCAGGCAGGGTATTTCTACACAACTGAGGTACAGGCAATTGTGCTCCAGTACATGCAAATAGTACAAAAATGGGGCTCAAACTGTACTGCCATCCAGCAACTACCCCAGGGGTCTCCTACAGATAACAACAGGAAGAGGTCTGCCACATTTCCCACCATCTCTGTACATGTTTGCCCAGTTCAGATGATCAGAGGGATTTGGCTTATTGCCATAAGTAATTTGGATATTTCTATACTCCTAAGAAATTAATAGTCAACCGTTTTCTGTTATCCCAAAACATAACATGCAGGAACTCTATCAGAGATGGCTCCAATAAATGGAAATTTTTCAAGGTCAGGTTTTGGGAGGTTGTAATTTAGCTGCCACAGACATAATGGGCAGAGACACTTACTAATGACCTTAGTATCAGAGTTCTCCCAATTCATTGCTGCTGCAGTTTCAATAGCATATTTCCAGAGCCGGAGAACAAAACAATTATTGCTTCCCCAACACTCACTTCAACTCCTATTTAGAGAAAAGTTCTCTGAGAATATTTCATAGGTTATTAATATCACTTTATCAGATCCAAGACAACTGTAAAAAGATTTTTCTGCTGTCACAGCTTGTCAACTCCTCCAATGATAGAACAGGTCTCAGCTGGCCCCTGAGCTAGATTCTTTAACAAAAAGAAGGAAAATGCCTGGCTCATAACTGTCAGAGGCTGAACTTCAAAAATCAGCAGGTACCTTTTCCAGTACAGTGGCGCTCTGAGCAATAGCACAGGCACTCTGGGAAATGCAGGACAGTCTAGTGAGCACTCCAATCAGATGAGGAGCCAGGAAAAAGTAGGGGAAACTCCACTCCTCAGCAGTCCAGAAGCTGGGAGAAAAAAGGAGCAACTATTCCTTCCATTCAGCAGCCAGGAGTACAGGCCCTGATCATGCACTGACTCCACACTAGCATGTCATACTGCGGCTCTCGAGACTCGGTTGGATACCACTGCACTATAGATCTATAATAATCCAGTGATCAGTGGCTCTCCAGTAACGAAAGGTTGACTGTCCCTGCACTATGGGGAGGCGACACTGGTGCATCAGTACAAAGAAGAGAGTGTGTGGGTAGCTTGGGACATAAGCAAGTGGGTTACTTACGGTCAGGAGTACTGATTGCTCGGCCCACCAGAGAAACGTTTGCGCCAGTAGACTGTTGGTTTAAGCTACAGAAAGACTCTAAAAGTAACAAGAAAAAAAAAGTTAAGGACAGAAAAGTGCTGACCAAGCCAGCTCTACAACCACACTTCCTGCTTTCACATTAAACCTGCTCTGTAACATGCAAAAGCCTACTCTTGGCTCTTTACCTTGCTTGCTGCCGGCTGGAGAAGGAGAAGGCAGCCTTCCTCCCACGCTCCTGCTGCGCTGCTTGTTACTGGCCTCCATAGCTTTCTTGGCAGAGTTCAGGATGGCAAGTGTGCTCAGGGACTTCTGCCTATCGGGCACAAGAAGCCACAAACACTCTAAGTGCTTTCCTTCTACAAGTCACTCCAGATGAGATGAAATCTTGTTCACACTCAACTCACTTATAAATGTCCATCAACCTCTCGCACATACAGAAAACAAAAGATAAGGCTATCATGAAATAGCAGTGTTTAACTACTGGTAGCATCCACTTTGCTGAGCTGAGCAAATAGAAGATGACAGGCAATGCATTGGTTCTGGATCCTTGACATCCTACTTAATGCTCATCTGCAGAGCGCCATTCTAACCCATTGTAAAATCTGAAATCCATACCTGGGTCTATACGGCTGCGGTTTCAAAATACCAGCTCCAGGTGTAGTAAATCCAAATGGAGCAGAGGAAGCAGGAGACCCAGACAATGAAGATCTTCGTCCAGCAACAGGTGACTGGGCTTTGTTGTTCTGGCCACTAGGAAGTACTGCTGTGTCTGAATTTGGAGATTGCTAGGAAAGAGAAGGGGAAATGGGTTTGCCATAATTCTATTATTATTTGCATGTAATTTATAGGACTGTCACACACAACATATCATGTCATGCATACAGTATGTCTAGTTAAGACGTGCCAAGGAGCAGTATCTACAGGCCAAGATTTCAAAAAAAAAAAAAAAAAAAAAATCACTTGTGAATCTGGGTGTTCAATCAGACACATCTTAAAGAGACCTCATTTTCAAGGGCATGAGCTGAAAGTCAAGTCCCTTTAAAATGTCATGTTGCGTAGCCAAAAACTGAGATGCTAAAGATCACCAATTGTTTTTGAAAGTCTTGATCTACAACATCTAAAGAGATATATAATTTTATATCTAGCAAAGGTTGAGTTACTTCAGGAGAGGGGGAGAGAGAGAGACAGAGAGAAAGCGCGTGCGCGCACACGCACGCACACACAGAGAGAGAGAGAGAAAGAGAGAGAGAGAGTTCTGTTCACAAGCTGTAATGTAGAGAGTTCCTTATCGCAGAACATTGCAGGATTGTTGTAATGAAAGAGAACTAGAAATTGAAATTGCCTAGGAAGGGAAGTTGAAACTGACTGGTGATATTTTCACCATGGAAGTACAGAGCAATGCACATAATATATAGCAAGAAGGATATTAGGCTGTAAGTTTGATTTGAGAGAGGTTTTGTCTGGATGGGGTTTTTAAACCTGTTATCAATGCCTCTAAAAATAAAGCCCTGGTCTACAGGCATGATAGTAGTGAGAAAGATACAGACGAACTGGTCAGGTACCAGCCACTGGTTCTGTCGCAACATTTATAGACCTGAGCTGTATGACCACCGGGTGCTATTGCAGCATACACTTTACTCTGGGGGAGGCCAGTACCTGTATTGTGTTCATGACACTCATGACCTCTGCCTGCATTGTCGCAGCCTGACCTTCTCCCATCTCTCTCTCCCTGGCCAGTTGCTCTTCATATTTCTTCATGTCATACTCCAGCTCAGCTGCCAGCTGTTTGTCTGCCGCGAATAAGTCTTGGATTTCATTCCGATAATCTTGCATCACCTCCTGGAAGGCACAACAGTCAATTTATTTTGCTTCCCCATCTCTAAATGGCTTCTGATCAGCACTTAATGGCCATGTTCACATCACAGCTCTTGAAGTCCAAAAGGAAACGCCAGTTGGGACAGCAGAACTATTTCTGCTGAAAGGAAAGATTGAGTTAATCAAAGAGGTTTGCTGCTGACTCATGACGGTATAATGCTTCTCACTGTTATCAACGTTAAAGGTTTCTATCCATGCCACAGAGAGAAGGCTTTTACTTAATGTAGTACACAGTCTTCGTCTGTATTCCACCAGAGCAACCTGGCTATAGGAAAGGAATGATTTACCATACAAAGCTGTACAACACGTTTCACTGGGTTTCAAGACCTCCTCATACGGAGGCTTTGGGTTAGAACCCTGCAGCAAGACAGGAATCCAATAGGATCAGATGCCAAACAGCGGGAGCGAGTAAAATGTACTTTGTTGTGGGTGGGCAAAAATCCCCAGACTGCAGTAACTTGCACTAAATCTCTCATCCTTTTGTCATAAATGGAATTTCAGCAACATACAGCAAGTTTTTTTTCTTTTAAAAAAAAGATTTTAATACTTAAATTTAAGTGAGGGATAGGAAGAGATTTGATGTCTATTATAGCAGGAGTTAAAGTATTTTTTTTTACATTTTTTAAGCAAGATTTGTTTTATTCTTTTAATGGTAAAAATTGTGTCTGAATTCCATTTTTGCATACTTTGACTTTTTTTTTTTTTTAAAGTAGCATGGAGGAATCTCTCTCTCTTGCTGAATAGCTAAGGATTTTGTGGTGGGAACGGGATAAAATGTAAGCAACAATTTGGGAATGGGTGGGATTGGGAATTACGGTGCAGGACGGGATTACAAAAAATAGTCCCTACCTTTTACTCTACTTCTGGCCACTCTTCCAAATTCACAAGCCGAGAGAAAAGCACAAGCCTTTCCTTACCTGGAGGTAGTTCATGAGGTCCCTCAGAGCTGGAATCCTATTCTGTTCCAGCAAAGACTTCAATGAAGTGACGATTGGGATGATGTTTTCTATGAAGTTCTTCTTCTGAACCTGTGGTTTAAACAAGACACAAACACTTACAAAGGACGGTTCATTTCATTCTTATGTAGATCAATGGCATCTAAGCAATGAACAAGAAACAGCTTAACCTGCACACACCCCACACGTATATGGGCACGTGTGGTATAGTGATGGTTTTGTTTTATCCCAATAAGTGATCTGCCTTTTACACTGGTCCACAATGTCAGTCATTCTATTGCCAAGCTGCTGACAGCTGCAACAAAATCCATCACTAACATCAAACACGTCACCTGTAAGTTCGTCGGAACTAAACTGAGCTGTGGTGTAACTCCACTGACATTAGTGGAATCCTGTCTGTTTACACCAAGTCTGGCTCTTGAGCGAGGCAGGAATCATTTTTAAACATGTTAGTCACCAAAACGTTGGCACATTCTAACTCCAATTGACTGTTCCAGTGCAGGTAACCTCCAGATATCAACCCTCCTTTTTGGGACATTTTCATTTTACAACACATGCTGCTTGCACAGACGTACCCCCAGATCACAGAGGCAGTCTGGGAATATAATCTGAGGAGGGAGATGGATGGCATTCTCTACTGTAGATCAGTGACTTTACTCAAGATTGTCCCTAGCTTCAGGTTTAGCTTTCATTCAGTGATGTGACCCTGCCTCCCACTGCATGCCAACTGATACTCACTTGTGAGATGAGTTTCTTTTGTGCTGCCTGCATGACAGCATTGGCCATGGCCATTTCATCCTCATCGGGCTGGATATCTTCATCTACTTTAGATCTCATAGCAGACAGTTTGATCTCTTTACAGCTAAGGACTTCAAAAGTGTCTGAGAGCAGGTCACTGGCTTCCATGTCCAATGGGAGGATGCCATCCACAAAGCATGCTGTAAGAGATCAGGAGGGGGGGTTTTATTCCCAAGACCATGTTGCTAAACGTAAGTGAGGGCAGAAGGGTCCCTGTGCTGCACCCAGAGACTAATACTTTAACTGATGCAACTGGCTCATCCCAGGAGGATTTATTTTTTCAATACTAATAATGTGCCAAAAATGATGCCCCTACCCAGGATGTTCAAGCTGATTTTAGAAGTGATGCTGAACCTTTGCTCATCTGTAAAATGCTCTAGCAGGAACCTGTAGATCTGCATTCTTTTTCCTTTGTTATCTTTCCCTTTCAGAGAAAAGATATTCTTCTCCCTGTGTAGATAAAGACGTTTTACCTCAGGCCACCATATGTACATGAAATTATAGAAATAACAAGATTTTAAATCTGGCAAGAAACATTTGAATGACACCTTGAAAATATCGAAACCAACTGCATAACACACACACACATTCTATTCAGAAGTCTCTCATGAAAGGTGCCAGAGGGAAAGCAGTGTATTGTTAGCTTAATAAGAATTACATTTAGAATTTTTTTTCATTGTTACGCACTGTAAAGAGCGACCATGAAAGCTTTGCTCCAGGCCCATTCAAATCCCATTAATATTAAAAGAGAGGTGGCCAAATATTCACTGACCGCTCACTCTGTGGGAACCTGTTGTACTTCTCATGTTTCTCATAGCTGTTGAAGTGGAAAATGCACTCAATGAAGTGTTGGGAGAACATGGCTGGATTCCTCTTCAGTAACAAGTGCACCAGGCAGAACTCCCCAAACCTGGACATAGGGTTGAGAAATTAGAACCACCGGAAAACTGCCTCCATTCTGGAGGCCATGTCCTGAAACACAGCAAGGCATCCAGCTAATTCAGCAATCCAACAGGCTGTACACAAAGGGCAAGGCAGAGACAGGCTCTGGGGAATTAAGTTTTCCTCTATACGACACTTGACCCTTTCCCTGCATCAGGGTCTTGAGAACGATACTGAATATATACTTCAAACCCTATTTTCCCCCTCATCCAGAGTTGTGTTAAAAAGCTTTCAGCATCCTTACTGCAAGTTTATTTCTATTTATAATTCAACACAGTGAAGAGAGAGAGAGAGAGAAGTAACAATAAACCAGGCATAACATTTTCAATAGTTCTTAAGTAACTTATGAGCCTAAGTTGCATTTTAAAAAGTGATGTAGACACTTAAAAGACTAAGGCCCAGATTTTTAAAAGTTTTGAGGTGTTGCACTCAGCATCACAACACCTAGCTGATTTAGGACCCTACATCTCATTTTCAGAAGGGATTTAGGCAGCTTTCACCTGGACAATGGTCAGTTGAGTTGATAATACAAGATTCTTTCATAAACAGTTTGGCTTCTTCATCCCCCTCAGCCTGGAATACATATCGTTGTGAACCAAGAAAGTAGTTAAACAATTAAAAAGGTTTTGAAAGCTCGGTGACATTGGATTACGTTCACTGTTGAGATTCAGGTTTGACTGTGGGTTTGGCCACACACAAAAGAAGGAAGAGGAAGATGGGTTTATGGTTAAGATACTCCACTAGAACTGGTTTTTGCCATAATCTTCCTGTGTGGCCTTGTGCAAATCACTTAGTTTCTCTGTGATTAGGTTTCCCATCTATAAAATGGAAGTAACAGTTTCTCCAGCTTGACAAGGGGATTGTAAGGATAAACAGAGTCATGTTTGTCATGCTCAGATACTACAGTGATGAGCACTATGAGAACCTGTATCTGCAATCTCATTTCAAAGTTATCATATAAATGGCAGCTGCTGCTAGGGATAGAATGCTAAACTGGAACAGCAGGTCTCAAATGCTGGAAGATATGAAAGCCCGCTCAGATAAAGATATGCTGGCAGAGCAGTGAGGGGATGGAGCACCAGGAAAGCGAAAGTATTGACCCGAAGGGTCTCGACTATAGTGAATTTCACAGGCACAGCTGTGTATGAAAACTTGCATAGCGTTTACTTGCATTAGATCTGACTCAAGTTGAGGGCAAAACAGTACACATTTCATGAGTCAGAGATTGCAACAAGCTGTCCCATATCCTTGAAACTGACTTTAAATTATGAATTCAATTGAGTTTGCAGATCCACTTTTTTTTATAAACACTAGAGGTCTGGTCAGTATTTTCAGGAGCAGCTCATAGACTCATAGGTCAGAAGGGACCAATATGATCATCTAGTCTGACCTCCTGCACAAGGCAGGCCACAAAACCCTACCCATACACATATATAACAACCCCGAACCCATGACTGAGTTATTGAAATCCTCAAAAGTGAGATTTGAAGACCTCAAGCTGCAGGGAATCGATCAGCAAGCGACCCATGCCCCACGCTGCGGAGGAAGGCGAAAAACCTCCGGGGCCTCTGCCAATCCGCCCCGGAGGAAAATTCCTTCCCGACCCCAAATATGGCGATCAGCTAAACCCCGAGCATGTGGGCAAGACTCATCAGCCAGCACCCAAAAAGGAATTCTCTGCAGTAACTCAGTTCCCATCCCATCCAACATTCCCACAGACCATTGAGCAGACTTATCTGCCGATAATCCAAATCAATTGCTCAAATTAAACTATCCCATCATAACATCCCCTCCATATACTTATCAAGCTTAGTCTTAAAGCCAGATAAGTCATTTGCCCCCACTACTTCCCTCGGAAGGCTGTTCCAGAACTTCACTCCCCTAATGGTTAGAAACCTTCGTCTAATTTCAAGTCTAAATTTCCTAATATCCAGTTTGTACCCATTCGTCCTCGTGCCTATATTAGTACTAAACTTAAATAATTCCTCTCCCTCCCTAACGTTAATCCCCCTGATATATTTATATAGAGCAAGCATATCCCCCCGGAGCCTTCTTTTGGCCAGGCTAAACAAGCCAAGCTCTTTGAGTCTCCTTTCATAAGGCAGATTTTCCATTCCTCGAATCATCCTAGTAGCCCGTCTCTGAACCTGTTCCAGTTTGAATTCATCCTTCTTAAACATGGGACACCAGAACTGCACACAATATTCCAGGTGGGGTCTCACCAGCGCCGTATATAACGGCACTAACACCTCCTTTTCCTTGCTGGAAATACCTCGCCTAATGCATCCTAAAACCGCATTTGCTTTTTTAACAGCCATATCACATTGGCGGCTCATAGTCATCCTGCTATCAACCAATACCCCAAGGTCCTTCTCCTCCTCCAACGTTTCCAACTGACGCGTCCCCAACATATATCTAAAATTCTTATTATTAATCCCTAAGTGCATGACCTTGCACTTTTCACTATTATATTTCATCCTATTACTATTACTCCAGTGTACAAGGTGGTCCAGATCTTCCTGAATAGTATCCCGGTCCTTCTCCGTGTTAGCAATACCCCCCACCTGAATGGGTTGTGCATGGAAAAGTCATGATCAACACTTGACTGATTTTACGTCCTATTGAGAAATACAAAGGATGATGGTCACTCAGGAAACACCTGTGTACTGGGAAAATAGCCAGAGAGTTTCCTCAACTGTTATCAGTGATCTGACCCCTGGACAGCAGCTGAGGCCTGACCTCAGGCACAAGGGATCTCAACAGGTGGAGGCTATGCATGCTTGCACAGTGTTAAAGGTCACACAAGGGAGAATGGACTGGAAAACACCTCTGCCCTGGAAAAGGTTTTGGTGCAGGCCGCTCTGATGCATCACTTACTCTCCGTGTTCTCTCATAAATTCAGATTTATGGCAAGAATTTTACAACTAAAACAAATGCCAAATCATTCAGTCACCAACACAGTAGGCTATGCCTAGCAATTGCAGCTTCTGGAGTCAGTGAGAATATGCACTGACCACATGCAGGCAAAACCCAAGCACATTATGGTGAGATAAGAAGAGAGCTTGAACCTTTGCTATGAATCACTGTTTCGCAAGCCCACTGAAGGTTAGACCATTAACCCTATTTGAACATAGGTTTGTGGGATTAAGTTTACTATTTCAATTATAAACATGTATTTTGGCATTCACAGAATGCAGATTGTTGTCCAAGCGAAAACTTTTCATTCTAGTACTTTAAATTGGTCGCCGGAAAAGAAAAATACAATCGCTTTCAATGGAACAATTATCAGATCACCAGGGTTGTTCTCCCTTCCCAAAAGGGTAAAAATTAGTATTGATATGTGAGAATCAGTAACTGTGCTGATTCAAGTGGTATTTTGTTTGAAGGATTCAAACTCAATTCAATCTACTGCACAATAAAATACCAGGAGAAGCAGTTGATGTAGAGGAGCAATAGATATCTCTTCAAATGCCTATGACTGAGCTGTAGCTAAGGGCATCTCCTTTCCTCTCCTCCATATCAAAAATCACCAGTTATGCACAAAAGAATAAGCATCTGAGAAATTAGTTTCTAATTGGCAAGAGAGGACAAAGCAGCTGCTGAAAATCAAAGCATGTATGTGTTCTACTTCCCAGAACTCAAAGAGGGAAGGAAACGAAACAAAAATCCAATTTTATATATTTTGCAAAGTTAATCATTGCAAGGCCAAGAGCTGTATGTCAATCCCAGCCTGGAATAAAGGGCTTTTGTCTGTGCGCACCTGCTGAATATAAATGCCCAGAAATAGGCTCTGAACAGCAACTACTATTGTTCCGTACTGACAGCATTGAACATGATACTGCAATGCCACCACCTACTGGAAAGAACCAGGACTGAACATTATATAAGTGCTCATGAACATTCCCAGACTGATGGCCCTGGAGGCTGTAATCCTCAGTTTATCTGGAGTAGGTGGGAACACTGGCAAGCATTGGGCAAGCTTCCTCTGCACGCAACATACCCACATCATCTACTCATCCATTCCCTAGAGAAACAACCTGCAAGAGAGTTTGTCATTCCATGTCCCACTCAGCCATTTGCCCTTCCTACTGAGACCGACATCAAGGGTACCCGCCAGTACCAAATACAGTGGAACTTGATATTAACACCCATTCATTAAGAACTAGACCAGAACCATCAGGTTACTGACCCCACGGCCAAAACAGGTGTCAGACAGTAATGACTTAGGGTCATCTCTTGAACTACTCTTGAGTAACATCAAGATCTCTAAGCCCACAGACCCCCTGCAGTTCAGATTTCAAGCTAATTCTGCACGATCCCTGTTGTGTCTTGGGACGGCAGGAGGTCTTCAAGCAGTGGTCTGATATTTAAAAGGGAAAGGAATAACATACAAAAAGACGTTGGAGCATTGAACTGTAATCTAAGTCTACCATGGGAAGTGGGACAAGCAGTTTTTGAATGCCTGTTTCAAAGTTCCCATTCCCACATGTATGTAAATCATGGCAATATAAAAAGGGCTGAGTGTTGCACTGTAGACTAGGGCAGCCCCTTGTGGCGCCTTACCTCGGTTTCCTTCCAGTTTACACTTAGAATCTTTATTACATTACAGCTAAGGAGAGAGTGAATATTATCTGGTTCCTTGCAGATCCCTGTTGGTCTTTGCTTAGGTTCATAGTTTTACAGCCCTTCTTCTAGGGGACTGTGTTTTAAGTCCTAGCCTTGATGGTCTGCAAATTCTCCTCCCTGTCCCTCAAGTTCAGGGGTTGCACAGCCCTCCTTCTTGGGGCAGTGTCCTGGCCATCTTCCTCGCTCCCAATGACTACTTCAAGTATTTTCCCAGCCCTCATCTGCTTTTCCTGAACAGATGGAATGAGTAACTGGCTGCCCAAGCCACATCCTCTGGCCTTAGATGCGAGTACCCAATTACATGCACACATGAAAGAGGGTACAGAATGCACCACTCACTGCTCTGCCTTCGCTCTTGCATTTTTCTCCCTCCCGCCTCTCTAGATTTCCAGATGAGATCAGGCCTGGAGTGAAGTGGGTAAAATTAACAGCTGGGATGTGAAATTCAGTTTACTTTGTTCTCTGGATGTTTTACAGAAGTGGTATCTTACCTGGCAATATCTGGGTTGGGATCCACCAGGGAACTGACAAACCTGAAGAACAAGGACTCCTTCCACTTCACAAACTCCTCCTACAGGAAAGGGGTAGATTGGGAAACGTCAGCAGGAACCAGGAATGATCCAAGCTGATTTTTCAGATTGCCCCTTTGGGTCGTAACAGGAGGCACACAAAATAAAGCTCAAGATTCCTTAATTCTGAAAATATATTACATTTGTTTAAATGCCATACCAACAAGTGTCGTGATGTAGAATTAAATATTAGCAGAACAACGGGAGGAAGCAAAAATCAGAACTCCAATGCTGAGGTGCCAATAAACATTCTTGTACAGTGTTCTCATGAAATAACATGTTAGTAGTCTACCTGCTTAGGATACATTTTTAAACAAGTAGTGGAATATTTTCTGCCTCTCTCATATGGATGTCCAAACCACAACTGACAGATAGCCAGAGAGGAAGGTTAATGGTTAACCAAGGTTCCACTTGGTTGACACTGATACCTATCTACCAGGGATGAAACTGCAGGTTCAAGAAAATAGAAGAAAAGACACCAAGGTAGTCAAACCTTAAATCAAAATCATTTGGCCGGCCTGCTGAACTACCACGCTGGAAGTCTATTTGTTCACCCTAGTTAAACTATGGCAGTAACAGTTTACTGTTAAGAGCATCTTAAAGTTCGGGTAGATTGCAAAGATATTTTGGGGTCAAATCTGAAAGCAGCATATACGCTGTGCAGGGCGCTAGGATTCTGTATGATGGAGGCTGTTGGAATGGAGTACTGAATACTTGCCTAAGACTTCTGCTCACCTGAAGGAGGTTGGTAAGCAGAATCAGTGTCTGCTTGCGGATGAAGGGGTTCGGGTCCTTCAGGCACATGGAGATGTTGGGAATGTATCGATCCACCATGGTAGTGTAGCGGATACACAGGTCACACATAACTATGACAACGTTATTGCGAATGGCCACATCCTCAGACACCTCCAGCTCACGAGCCAGGGCTGCAACACATTTCTTTGCTAGATCCTCATGCTGCAGACACAGCTTACCTGTCACATAGAGAGGAGAGAATCGGAGCTGTGAATATCATAGTTCCTTACCTCCTCAGGGTTATCTTTCCACCTCCTCTTGGTTTCATACCGCTCAAAACAAATGGACAGACAAATAAGCAAAGGGAGAAAAGAAAGCAGAAAATAGTGAGAGCAAGAAGTAAATAAGGGAATAAAAGCAAGAAAGCCTTCGTGGAGACTGATTGAGAAATCTGCTACCCTCCTCATGGGGAAAGGTACTCAAGGAGGAGGGTTCTCCCATCCCTCTTCTGAGAAAACATGAGACCTATATCATGGGTCCAGAAACCCTGTTTCCTCTTTTCCAATGAGCCATTCCTCAGTAGAAGTTACTGTTCATAGGGAGCTAAGAGTGCAGCCTAATGGCCTATGCATAACAAGAAAAGAGCCACCCCAGTAACATTACTAGAAGACTTTTAAAATAAAAACTAGTATTTTGCACCTCCAAGGGCTTCTAAGCTCTCTAGGAACAAAGGATTAAGCTTCCTGAGATATGTGAAGAAGCAATATTATTCCCATATTAGAGAAGTGACACGTCCACAATCACATAGGAAGCATAAAGCAGAGCTGGGAACAGAACCTAGTCCTAACATCCTTCCTCATAGAGGAGACACATACCCTACCCAGCCTTTGACACAAATGCTCTGGCTCCTTATTCATATAAATAAAAAATAAGAACAATCATCAGACATCCCTTCTGGCACAGGCTGCTCTGAAAATGTTGAATTCCCTCCATCCCCCGGTTAACCTCTTGTGCATTGTGTGGTTCTATAGTCAGATGCTGTCAAACTCACAAGAGTACAAGGCGGGTGCCAGTCGCCAGGGTTCTTCGGGTCCTGCTAACTGTGCTGCTCACTGGTTTGATATGGTAAAGCTTTATAAAACCAATTCATTAATAGACTTAGTACATACAGTCACTCGCTCCACTATTTTTGCTGGTGTATACATCTTGTTACTGCCAGGAATTACCAGAAAGCTTGGAGCTATAAGCACTAGAAACACTGAATATTGTTCATGTCTGTGTCTAAACTCATGCTCAAAAACTGGAGCAGCTGTAACCATGAAAGAGAGAAAAGGGCAGGAATCAGCTGTACAGAGCATATATTTCCACAGTAGGACAGCTCTTACCCAGTGTAATGAACGCATGGGCTCTGACCACCGAGGGCATAGTAGCTCCTCTTCGTTGGGACAGTGGCTGAGAAACTGGGAGTTCGTCACCATCTGGAGGACTAGACACTGGAGAACAGGCCAAGAATTAAAATACCCTCAAGATCAGAGTGTTTTAATTCATAAATGCAAATTTAAGAGTAATAGGAGGGCCTCACATTGTTCTACATTAACAGGACAAGCCAGAATAGATTGAATCAAAAGAAAGATGCGTTTCTCCACTTTGGCTGGACATAGCTGTGCAGTCTCACCCAAGGTGAAGAGATGTCTCACCTAAAGACAAAAGCAACACCACAATCAAAGGACAACAAGCAAGGCTGACAATTAAATCAACAACCTTCTATACATCAATATTTCCATGTTACTCAAGTCAGCCAATGTTACAAGGGGTGCTACAGCTTCCAAAACAGCTTTTCCTCTGCTGTTTAAAAGGGAAGGCATCACCTGTGATGTGAGCCTGTATAAGGCTCGGATGGATCTAGTTCATTACTATAACTGCAGCTCCTTTAGCTGTCTCTACTACAGTGAATTTCAGTGGTGACATTTATTACTGAGAAGTTGGAAACTGAATTAAATTCCTACTTTTCTCAGAAAACAAAAGCTAAGGCAATGATATGGTGCCTTTTGCATTAGTAGAAGCAGCGCAGCTCCCCCAAAACTCTGGAAACCAAATCCATTCTATAGCTTCTGGCACATCATTCAAAATTTCCATCAGGAATAATATCGAATCATTGATCCACAAGATTCTATAGACATGTACTCACAGAAATACCACAGGGATTTGGTATTTTCCCTATAACTGTAAACTAATGATGATCTCCCCTCTCTAGAAATCCCAAGGTCTGGGAAAGTAAGAGTGGCCAAGGAATAGAGGAGCTGTACTTCTTCAGCCTCCAATGGATGCAAATGATGACAAGATTCATTTAACAATGCTCTGCTCTGACAAGTGACTATGTAAAAATGAGAATTCCTTAGCAGAGCTGCTCCCTGTATATTAAAGTCATATCTGCTGACGTTAGTTGAGAGGTTTTACTACTTCTAACTACTGTCACTCCTGCCAAACCAACACATCTATGGGAGAATGAAGTGGTTTCTATTGTGGCTTGTGCATCAACAAGATAATCATATTCCAGTTGCAGTGGTCACCTGTGCAATCCCACTTTGCTTTCAAATTGAGAGCTCAGCTCCACCTGTGCATCTCAAGTGAAAGCAATAAAGATGCACAGATCTAACGGAGGTTATAATTTTAAGATAATGGGGTTGCACAGGTCTAAATGAGGACGTTTGGTCTACAGAATGCTTTATTGTGGTGGCAAATACATGAACACTAAGGAACCTATTTTGACTTTCAAGGCAGAGACTTAATTTTGCTGACAAATTCCCATAAAAAGTATATTTGATGTAGAGCCACTGAAATTGAAGAAAAAGTCACTGCATTGATCACATCTGGAGTGTTGCCTTCATTACCCTAAGGGCCAGAAAGCGGTTTTGTTTTTATTTATTAAATAAAGGCTAGATTCTATAGAAATTGATGGCCTGGGCTGTTCTACTCACCAAGGAAAGCTTTCCACTTGCAGCCTACTTTCCAAACTCTACTTGTTATCCTGTGTCAAACTAGTTAGATACGTATTGTGGTGATAGACCCAGGCCTGCTGCTTTTTAGGACTCACAGGAGAACAAAGTATTGCATCTAATGAACTATTCCAGTGAATATTTTAAAACACATATACAATTCTAATTCATGTTTATTTTCATAGTAAATATCAGAAAAGAAAACCAAAGGTCAAAAAAGCAACCTAACAAAAATGATCCTGTATGAATGTAAAAGGCTGAGTACTCCAGAGAACACTGCTCAACTGTACCATCACAGAATCATCATTTTAAAGAGGGAACAGATGAATTCTTTGATAAATCAATCAGTACAGAAAGGATAGCAAACTTACCAAGAGATCTTCTTGCAGCTGCTCTGCTCCATCCTCTTTGAAGACTATACTGGAGATGTAGCACTCACAAGCAGATATTACATCTCCACATACCTGGTTCAGCAGCTTCTGTTTTGAAATGAAGGCAAATGCTTGTTAAAGAAATGCTTAGGGTGAGCTCTAGAGCTTAGTTACAGAAGATAGCCCACTCCCCAGCTACTGAGATGGAGCAGACAGATGGGGAATAAAAAGGAAGGGAAACCTGGTGGCAAAGTTAGAAGGGATGCTGAATTTTCCACCAGTAAGTTAGAATCTCCCTACGTTTTCCCCATTCTGCAGACCTCATTATAAAAAAAAGATCTTTACACAGACCAGCGCCCCTTCTCAGCATGCCATGGCTTTGTCTCAGATTGTTCCACTAACATAGTTGGAGAACCACTATCGTCTACTTTCACTTGTATAAGACCACAGCAGCTTGGTAGTGACCAGATTAATCTATGGTGGCACATATGAAATGCATCTGTAGCCTCAATATAACTCCGACTGGAAAAGCATCAAAACCAGGCAATATTGTAGGCTCCTTAAGGAAAGGAATGCAGGGGATTTCAATTGCAAAACATCCTCTTGAAGAAAGCAGAACGTCCCTCCAACCCATCCTTAAGAAAAAGTCTATGCCAGTACAGGTCTGATATACCAATACAGATTGCTACACAGAACAGAGGTGCAGTTTTCTAGAGTTAAAAGTCTCTTTCCTTTGTATGCTGAAGAAACCTGCATTTTCAGGAGAGGAAAATGTCTCTGTCTTCAAGAGACAGTCTTCGGTGAAACAGACTGTTTTAAAAGCGTATTCGAAGTCCCACCTGTGTCTCTTCAGGGGCATCTGCATACACATGGCAGAGCTTTTGTAGAGCTTCAACAGCTGGGCTAATCACCTCAAGTGGACACTGAAAGCCCTCCAGCCAGCGCTTGATATCATCTGAAAACAAGGTCAAACACCTAGCTCAGACAAGTGCTCACGCTAACCGACTATTAACAAAAAAGCAAATGTTGTGTTCCTGATCCCTGACCCACAGCAAGGCACTCACCAATCAGCCTGCCCTGGGTGTTTCTGGAGAGATGCTTCGCAACGTGCCCAATTACACACAGGATGTGACCTGCAGTATCCGTGCTGGTATTCTGCTTCCTGAAAGACCGTAGAGGGAGCAAACAGAAACATTCACCCGAGAAGAAAAACAGGTGAGAGTCAGAAAATCCTTTCACTGGGGTTATGCATGCTAATGACAGAACTGTCAGGTTGAATGAAAACATGGCAGAGCTCTAAGGCAACTTTGAGGTACTGGATGATCGGATTCTAGCTCAAGGCTGCAGGCCACCGCTTGCCTGATAGATGGAAGCGCCATTAGTTTAAATTAAGCATTTGATCTAAGCGGTCACTGAACAGCACTCTTCCTTTGGAGGAGCGGAAAGAGGAGATCCTTCTCTTGGCCCATCCTGCATGTCTCTGTTGCCAAATCATGATTAAGGTAGAGGCACACACCTGTTGACATTGTCCCAGGATTCAATTATCTTGGAGTAATCCAGCTTGGGTGAAGAACCTGCTACCTTGGCGAGCAGCATCCAGGCTGATGCGGCATGCTCTGTTTCCACGTGTGACATTACATTATTAATGAAAGTGGAGGAGAATTTCTCCTTCTGGGACCATATGTAAAAAGCTTTGTTTAAATAACGGCTGCAAGGAAGACAGAAAGGAGAAAAGAGCTAAGCACACCACCAACAAAACAGTCAGTCTCAGGATCTGTATTAACAGCCAGCAATTTTAGCCAGTCTGCCCTTCACACAGCAGGCAACACAATAAAGCTGGTGATGTTGCTGGTTGGCACCTATTTATGCAAAGAGCTTTTACTTCTCATTGTTCTGACCAAATGAAGATTTCCATTTTACATTTCCCCCAAATTTTAACATCCTTTCTTCCACATTCCAATTCATAATTCAGGTGCACACAAACCTTCTGTTATGTAGACATGGATATAACACTATACATTTCAGGTGACAGATAAATTGGGCCCAATGTCTGGTGTGCTGATAGCCAGGAAAACTTAACTAGCAGAATCCAGCAGGGGAAGATTTTTTTTTTTTGGGAAGTTTTCTAGCCAACATCCACAAGCCAACAGGAAGATAAATTTGTTATTAAGGCATAGGGCTGGGAGTTATGGGACCTGTGTTTATCCCCATCTTTGGGGAAGCTCTCTCTGTGTGTTGTTGGGCAATTCACTTTACCACAAAGTTTCTTCTTTTGTAAAATAAGGACAACGATACTTGCTTTCCTCATGCTGAGGGAATTCTGAGACTCAGTGTTTATAAAATGCTTTGAAATCCTCAGTTGGAAAGTGTTATGCATGTGTAAAGTATGATATACAAGGGCCAAAATTAGACTAGTAAAACAGTTTTGCAAGCCAGAAAGGCAGCACGACTGACAGATCAGTTTCTATTTAAGAACTATTATATGCTGTTGACTAATAAACATAAGGCTGCTTTGAATCAGTGTTGTGTCCCTGTCATTTTGTGTGCCACCTCATCTCTTTTGCTACTTCCCACAGCGTTCTGCAAAAGGCAGAAAGATACTATTAGTCATAAGACAAGAAACATATTGTACACCAGAATGAAGAGGGGGAAAAAAAAACCCATGTACTCTGATCCCTATAAATATATAGATGGTTATTTTTCTCATCAGACTATAAAAGTTAATTGAGGGTGTGCTAAACTCCTAGCAACATACCAAAAAGAGACATCACACATGTCACTCTCCCGTTCAAAGACTGGAGTTCAAGGAAAAGGCATCAGTAACCACAAAGTTAAAACATCCAGTACATAGGAGAACTGTGCTATGGTCACCAACTGACAGCACAGCAATAATTGGCTGTTGATCTGCAAGCCTGCTATGCTCTTCCCAATTAACTTGTAGAGCAACACAAGGAGCTCAGAATGTAAGAAACTCATATTAGCACTGACAGCATCACTTAATAGTAATAAGTACTTGCATTACATCTTTCACCTGGGGATCTCAAAGTGCTTTATCAAAAATTAATTGAGCCTCACAATATCCCTGTACAGTAGGTATTATATACATTTTAACAGTAAGTAAACAGAGAAAATGGAGATGCACAAAGTTTGTAGTCATACAGCAAGTGGCAGAGATGGGAACAGAACCGTGGACTTGTGTCCCAGTCCTCTACTCTAAACAAAAGACAAGCTGTTGTTCCAGAGCACAATCAATAATCTCCTGACATAGAGTTAGCTGGACACATTTCAGGTATTTTATATGAATACAAGCATTGTAACAGCAGTATATGCCTAGAGAAACACTGAGTTGGAGGGAGCAGACATACGAGTCCAACAGGAATCCAAACTCCTCTTTGTTGACTGGAATTAGCAGTACAACTGACCTACCTCAGCTCCTGGTTTTCTGTAGTGAAGAGGGCAAGGAGATCCCAGGCTAGCGTCTGGTTTTGGTCTTCACACCTAAATTTACTATAGTGTTTAATGTGCTGCAACAAAAGCCGATCAAGGCAGTCCAAGGCCTTTTCCTGCACAGAGTTCTCACTGTCCATCACAACAGGGACCACACCAGTTAACCAAGCCTTCTGTATCATGACATTATTGTGTCGAGTCTAAAGAGAAGACAACTCCATATTAGAATTACTTTGAAGCCAGTAATTCAGATTGCACACATTCAGATGCTATAGTGGGATTAATGGGAGTTGAGACATGCTGAGAGGCTCAAGAAATGTTAGTTTCCAAAGTACTGATGAAGTAGTATTGAAGTCTTACAGCATGTGGGACCAGTGGCCTCAAATCTCTACTCCCCCACGGATCTGCTCAATATTACATTAATGACTTAGACATCAGTTATTCCTATTGACCTGTGGTATTGTAATATGTATTTAATGAAACGAAAATCAATCCCAGTAGAGTACTACAACAGGTAATTTAAAACTAGTAGGAGTGGGCTGTGCCTAATAAAACTTGTGATCCAATCCTGCTTTACTAACCTTTAGTAGATAAATATTAAAGAAGAAAAAGTATTTCAATGATACAATCTGCATACCGCAACCTCAGTACAATGACTCAGACTTTTGTTTTACCTGACACGGTGAACAACCAATGTATCAATTTGCTACATGCGAGCCAGAAAGAGATGTGTATAACAATAGGAAATGTCCAATGTTACTCAAAAGAATGCATAAGATATGCCTTTTATGTCAAAGGCAACAAGGTTAAATCAATCTAAAGAAACTCAGTGGAGAAATAAGTGGCTAGTCATCAATGTGATCTCCCTCTCCCCCAGTTAAATAAAATTATGCTCTGCCAGTCATGATAAATATTGTGCATTCTTTCCCCTCACCATAAGGAGTTCTGTAATGGATTGTAGCGCCTGCTTCCGTACAGAGATGGCAGGGTCCCGGCAGCGATCTTGAAGAGTAGACAAGTCTTCTTGGGTACATGGGATCACGTTGTGCTTCAAGATACTCATGAAGACCTTGAAATCAAACACCATGACCACACTGTTAGGAATACAATGGGTGCACATTTGGCTGCCAATGAAAAATCCAATCCATTTCCTATTGATTTCAATGGGAGAAGAACTGGTTCCAATCACAGTAAATGCCAAGACTTAGAGACACCACTGGGGGACACAAAAACTGAAAGTGAACAGGCTTTGTAACTGCAGTTTCATAAAGTCAGTTTCCCTTTGCATTTGCGTGGGTCATCACACAACAAGGGAAAGGAAAACATACAGAAGCCCCAAAACAATATAGTTATAAAAGCATAATTTATAAATCAATCAATCAGCAGAATTATGGGGCGTGGCTATATGCCTAACTATTCTATTTTTTTTTAAACTGACTAGATTTCAAGTAGACCAGAGTCTCTTTCAAGACCAACTGCCTGTTATTCTAAGAGCCTTTTTTTTTTTTTTTTTTTAAACACTAAAGCAGCATGCTCCAAGAAATCGAGGCTGGATAAAATCCAGTTCCTTTGTAAATGAGTTCATGAATTCTAGACTAACTAACCAACTAACATGCCTCAATTTATATAAGGAAGTTGCTTAAATTAAAAGCCTACTGACATTTGAAAAGCAGTCCTATTTCCATGATGGAATAAGTGAACTTCAACTAGGGTACTGACAGAATTTCTTCATCATCATGTTTGCATTATCCACTCATCAGTTATCAGGAACAAGTGGAGAAGGCATTTTGCAAGATCTGCCTGTATGCTGCAGGAAAAGCAAAATAAGGCCATGATCCTTCAATGAGCTCCATGTGGGTAGATGACTGCATGAATTCATTGCAGAACTTTAGCCGACATTTATATTAATAGCACTCCGTGCTCAATAGAGAATATACCTGAAGTGCAGACTTCCTGACATTTGTCTTCTCATCAGCTGCTCTCAGTCTTAGCATAACCATGATCTCCTTCCCTGTCCAGGGTAAGCATGGAAAGACAGTCATGAGATCCAAGGCAGGTAGAGACTGCAGCACCACCAGGAGGTGCTGACAGGACAAAGAGCACTCTATGACAGGTTATAACACAGCTCGGCACTCTGTTGAGTATCAGTTGCTGACAGAGAAAAGAAAACAACACACAACCTGGCAGGTAAATCAAAGAAAAACTGATTTTCAAATCTTTCCTTTGTAATTTTGAAGAGCTGTGTATTGCTTTTATATTGGAGGTAAAAGCTTGAAAGAAAGGTATGTACATAAGAACGGCTAGGTCAGACCAATGGTCCATTTTACCCCAATATCCTGTGTCTGACAGTGATTGGTGTCAGATGCTTCGAAGTGAATTAACAGAACTGGGCAATTTTGAGAGAGCCATCCCCTTCCAGTTCCAGTCCCAGCTTCTGGCAGAAGGAAATGTAGGGACTCCTGGAGCATGCGGTGGCATCCCTGACTATCTTGGCATGGGGTTGCATCCTTATGAACCTATCCTCCAAGTACTTATCTATAAATTTGTTTTTATCCCAGTTATACTTTTGGCCTTCAAAACATCCCCTGGCAATGGGTTCCACAAGTAGAGTGCTATTCTCTCCACTGGATTCCAGCTGTTAGATGGCTTGACAAGATCAGATCCTTTTACTGGAACAGAGAGACTGCCTCAATGAGTGGCGACAAATTTTATGGGGAACACAGTCCATAGCAAACTCAACTACTGCAGGGGGAACAAACTGGCTAAGATAATCATGCTCTTGCCAACTGGCATTGACTTGGTGGACAGGAACGGTACCAACGTGACCTTCAGCAGGCTGAGAAGGACTATAAAGGGAAAGAACATGATGCAGTGGATGTAGTACACATCAGGCACTGCACACTCTGTGACACACATTAGCCCCATTCGGCCAACATTCTCTACCCTTTTGTCTCTTCCACACATGGTTTGGACACATTTTGAATACATTGTCTACAATTTCTTTGCCTTCTCAAATATTTGAACTGTTTGGGCCTCATGAAATTAGCAAGGTTTGATTCAAGTATAATGCAGCCAGACACTCTGCTAATGCACCTCAACCCTGGCCCACAGATCCCTGCTGTTCAGCTCTCCTATCAAGCAAAGCCAGCCCACTGCACTGAGTTATTAGCAATAATTTGTTTTATTAAGTGCCACACTCCCTACTCCAAGGAGCCTACAACCTAAATAGAGAACACATTATACATGGGGTAGCCTAGAGGGCATTTCTATCTGAGAGTGTAGATTTTATAACAATATCAACTGCTTTACTGAGTGGGTTCTTATTGGTTTTAAGGAAAGATTTTAACAGAGAAGGTGGGAGCCTGGCAAACTGAGACAAGGAGCAGCACGGGAGAAGTAATGAAGACATAAATCAGGGATACAAGGGGAATAGTCAAGAGGGATTATTAGCAGTGCAAAGAGAATGACTAGTAAATATGAAAGCAGAGATGTAGGTAGAGCTGAGCAGTTCCCAAAGCATAGGACAAGAAGCTTGAACATAAGGAAAAGGAAGGGAGCTAGCTGGTGATGGGATTCAAAGAGTCAAATGATGTAATGTGTGCTGAGCTGCCAAGCTGTGCGCCGATTTTTATTATGTGGAAAATTAGGACTAGTAACGTGGCATGAGTCCATTTGGTCTCATAACCTGCTTTCAGCAGTAGCCAATGCTGCAGGGAAGTGAATTCCACTCCCACAGAATGCATCTAGTCAGAGGTGCAATATTTTATGTGGGGAAAATATATTTGTTCCTTGTGCACTGAAGAGATTTGATTAACGTTATTATAAACTATGAAGCTACAAGTGTTATAATCCACATAATTTACTCTTTCCAAAAGAGATGGTAACTAGCCTGCTTTTTGACAAGTGTTTCTACCATATCTGTAAAAATGAACATCAATATTTCAAGATTAAATACACTTTCCAGAGTGGTCCTTCCAGACTGAAACGGAATTTCTTTAAGAGTAACAATTCCCCTCCTGCCCCTCATCACATGTAAACAGAACCTAGAATCTCCACAGAAAGATCTGTCTAGTTATATAGAAAACTAGATGCTGAGTATACATAGGAGGATCTGATTGCCATTAGACACTTCAAAAAGCTAGTATCAGCTGAAAAGACATGTGATTTTGACATACCATCAAACACAGTGGTATCGCCATCCTTGGTTAATTCGATGGTCTTGAAAGTCGGATGAGTATTTAGTGGATGATTGGAGGGAGCTAAGAGTTTAAAAAAAAAAATTAAAAAAACATTAGTAAATCAAATGTTTGGGAATACAAAACGGACATGTTCTCTGTGCAGTGTGGTGCATCACAAAGTGGAGAGTTTTATGTACCACTCCCCAGACTTTAAATATCAAAATCATTTCTCTGTAGAGAACATAAGGGATGTGGAGAAAAAACAAACATTTCTAAGAGACGACTACCTTCTGTGTGGGTTAGCAGAGTCTCAGGGTAGTTGTTTGTGTCTAAAAGTGTACGACCGGAAGCTGCAGAAAGAAGAAAAAGAATCAAACAAGATAATTCCATTCAGGACTCTTCTTCCTTCCAAAAATAATCAAGCAGGTAGTCTAAGAATAGGAGACTGCATATGCACTACGAGAGCATGCCATCTGGCTTTTTATCACACCAGGGGAAGTTTAGCACGTCAAACACAAGAAATTCAACTTTCCAGACACTAAAGGCTGCTGAATATATAACTAAGTGTCAGGAATGAGGAATTTGTTTTTTAAATGAATGATTTTAGTAGTTTGTAAACGTCTTTCAAAGTCATCACATGGAGGAGTCTATTTAAAAAAGTCATATGGTCAATAAAGCCTTTTTAAATATAAATTGTAATGAGCAAGAATCCACTTTGTCACAATACATAAGGGACCTATGTAGATTTCTAATTCCTTGACAATTAGATCTTTGTTCTGCCTATAAGGATTCCCCCCAAAATTCAAGAGACCTTTAGCAATACTGACTTTGGCTGCTATATTTACTGCCTTGTAATAGCTCCTGTACACTCTCCAAGGTAGTGGCAGCTCTCATTTCCAGACAGTAAGCAAAACTGGATAGCGCTTTGCTGCGGACCGTAGGTGCCTTGTCTGAGCAGCGCCCAAACACCATGTCCTGCACCAGAAACTTGTGCTTTAGAAGCTTCTGATGTTCCACAGACAGGGAGCTGTCCGGTTTCCTCTCTGGCACATCCAACAGAGCTAAGGCTACATCCAGGGCAAACACTCGGTAGGAAATCTGTGGAAGCAAAGAACACAAGACTCTCTATTGTGTAAGAACACTCGGTTGAAGCACCGAGACAGCTATCACAAACTGTAATCTAGTTGTTCCCAGCTATCAGCAATAAGAATGCCGTTTAATATTTATACAAGGTTTTACATGTTCAAAATACAGCTATGTCCAAAGATCTGATATATTAAAAGGATATCCACTTACTTTGGTATTATGTGAGTATCTATAAAGCCACGCTATAAAGTTGGCATACTCCACACAAGGGAGTTTATTCAGCAACTGCATCAGGGATTGCGCAGCATTTGTACGATAGTCAGATTTATCTGGGACCTGAAATACAAGGACAAGGGAATTTGCCAACACCAATATTCTGATGGTCTGTTATGATAGCTAAAAAGCATTTCAGTCTTCAGAATAAATATCAGTTTATTCAAGAGCATAATATGGCCAAGCAGTTCAAGCCAGGACTGGCAACCAAGAATTCCAGCATTCTAAGTTTGTCTTTGCCAATGGGTAAACATATGGCCTTGGAAAAGTCCTAATCCCTCAAAAGCAAAGATTCCCCCTTTATAAAATGGGGGAAATATTAGTTTCCCACAGTGACTGTGAAGACTGGAAAATTTGATCTTGATGTAAAGTGTGCTTCATGGACAGCTAGCTGGTCACAGGATTCCTGTAATCCTTGTTTCCAGCTACTAAAGTCACACTGAAAATAATTACACGTTAGATGTTTCCCTAATTTTAGCTGGCCACATAAGCAACTGATTTGCCACAGGATTTTAAATTTTTTTTGTTAAAGTTGTAAATTGAATGTACAAGCAATTGTGAGCAGTGAAGAACTCTCCACAAGAATTTCTCCGCCAAGATGTGTGCCATACCTTGACAGTGTTTGAAAACACATAGATCTAAGAGCCACAAGAACCTCAGACCTACTAAAATGCCCAACAGAAGACCCTTGGTAATAACTTTCACAAGTTAATAACTATTAAGAAATTGGATTCTCCATGTCCATTCATAGGCATTATATTCTATCCTAGAATAGTGCAGTTGTCTTTAGCCCCAGCATACCTTGGCACAGATATGCTGCAGTAAGATTCGGAGCACAGGAAAGGCGACTTCCTTTAGATCATCCACTATAGAGCTGCATGAAACAGAAAAAAGCAACTTATAACAGGTTGCTTTTGTAATAGGGAGCAAAATCTCAGCACAAGGCCATCTCCTACATTTGGACAGGCAGCTGTACACAGAGCTTCTTTATTCTTATCCTGACTGTTAAATACTGTTCACTGGTCTCTGTATAAACTATGCCTTTAAAATATTCCTGTTTGTAAGTGCAGGAAGAGGAAATAAGAAATAGCAGCTGCTTCCAAAAGCAACACATTAGAAGTAGTGTACTAAAAACAAACTCCATGTAACAGTTAAATAACCCTTAGTCTCTTGTGCCTGCTGCATAGCATAACATTCTGAAACGCCACACCTGGGCCAGTTCTGGTACTAAGTTTACCAGTACTCTAGTGTCTGAAGTCCCCACCAGATAATTGCAATTAAACGATCATTTAGACAGAGACAAAAACTTAAGCGGCACTTTGCAAAACAGAATTAAATATGCCCCACCTATCCCAAATACCTGTGATCAATAGTAAATAAGACAAAGGACAGCAGTAGATAGGGGGTGCCAGAGAGAGAGAGAACCTATACAGGAAGGATTCTGGTAAGGAACAGGTTTTAATAGGGTTGGAGGACAGAAGGGGCCCTTGCCAGATAAGGGACAACATAAATGAAGGCAGAAAGCTAAGAAACAAAAAGCTGAGTGGAAAATTAAGGAGGGATAAATTCCTAACTAATCATGTTGATTTCACCACACTCCATAATGACCTAAAATCCCCACAATTTGCTGCAAGTCTAAACCAAGAGATCTTTGTCTTCCCATCCCTCTTCAACATTCCGTTCCCCCCCTCCAAAAGACATAAGCTCTTATGACAAAAACTGAAATTAATCCTCACCTATACACAACCGCTTCAGAGTGAGCCTTAGTTATATTAATCCTTCTATTAACTAGCATGGGAGAGTGAGAAAATGCCAGAGGGAAGACCCAATTACTTTGTACTTCACCTGATGAATTTTATTCCATGATTCCTAGCACTAATAACCTGCGATGTGACAGAAAGGTCTGTGTGTTTGGATCCTTCTTTCCCTTCCACCATGAGGATGACATTGAGGAGCCGATGGAAGATACGCCGCAGGGTCTGGAAGAGAAAGACAGGTACAGGAACTAGCAGAGCGCTCTGTCTTGGTTAATAAAATCATCTAAATCCAGGCAGGTTCATACTAAATAATTTTCCCCAACAGAATTCAAACAGAATAATTTAAAAGGGACGCTACATACACAGGGAGCATCTTTTTTATACTGGGGAAATACTTACCTTAACTGATCTCATACAAGCTCAATATGACCTCAAGTTACTTGCTAGCAGGGCAAGCAAGTTAAAAAAAGGTGCATAATTTCCACTGGAATATAGGACAAACAGGTTGAAATGTTATGGCCTGTGGTATATAGGAGGCCAGACTAGATGATATAATGGTTCCTTCTGGCCTTAATCTCTATGAATCAACAGAAATCCACAGAATTTGGGGAAATTCATTACTTTCTCACAGAAAACACCTTAAATAAAATGCCATGCTTCCTTATTCACTGATGGCACAGGTGGTACACTTTTGGCATTCTGTGCTTGTCATACTTTAGCTGTCACACTGTCCCTATTATTCATATCATTTGACTGGGAGGCCTGGGCAAGGAAGAGATAGAAAGGAGGGTTCAAATTCTGAGTAAGCGAGCTCTAGTGGGCTCTTGACATTATATTACAAACCAGAAAAACATGAATACTTTCTACGTTCAAATACCCAATGGAAACAGATACATTATGCATATAATTAAGCATTCATGCAGGGTGCTTGATTTACCAAAATAATAAAATAGGCCAAGCTGCAGATTTCTAGCAGAATCAAATGTTCCTATAAGAAAATGTTCTGCCAATTTGTATTAGCGCTGCTCACCACTGTGTGTAATATTCCCACAATTCCCACTGTCAATATCACTAGACAATCCCACAACAGAGAATATTGACAGATCGTATTAGGGCACCACCTAGCAGGAAGCAAAAGACTTGTTAGTCAAAGCCAGTAACTGTTCAGGTTCTGTTTTATGATATTAAAGAGATGCAACATTACGTAGCTATCCTGATTTTGAAACACAAATTGCCAAAAAGTTTTCATTAAACTGCTGTGCAGATACTCAGCAAATCATCACAGAAGTTGCAGGAAATAGGAATGAGGAAAAAGAGGTACCTAAATCCACCTTCATCTGGGAAAATACCTATATAATGAGAGTGACCTGCTTAAGGAGGAAATAGTTGCTTCTTTTCAATGTATAAATAAAGACCTAAAAGATTTTGACAAGACTTTTACCTTATCTTCTACACCATGAAGTGAGGAGCAGAGCAACCGCAGCCCATGATAGGCTAACTCTGGGACATATTTTGCTTGGTTAATGTTCCTAAACAAAAGAACACATTGAGATGTCTTCATCTACTACTGGATATTTATTTATTTTATTAAAGTGACCAAACATACTCTGTATTAATTGGAAAGACATGTTTAAAATTCACTGAATATCTTTTTAATGGAAAAGTAGGAAGAACACACATTCCAATATTATCTAGAAAAGAATCACTGTTTTCATTTTAACATCCACAGAACAATACTTAACACATTTACCGCTTTACCTCTTCAAAGCAATATATGAACATTAAAAAATATTAGCTCACATTGTTCCTGAAAACTCAAATTCATGTGCTGCAGGCTCGAAACTTGTCAGCTCAACAAAAATCTGCAAGACAAGAAAGCAAGGGGTTAGGTTATGTGAGGGGCAGAGGTGGGCATCTGTCCGTGTGCTTGAGTCTTTAATTGTCTTAGTTACCTGCATGCAATTGTGCACACAGTGAGGTTTGTCTTTTAGAGAGAACTTGGGCAGAAGTCTTAAGAAGTTCTTCAGGAGGAGGAAGATGGCTTCTCGAATTTGAAACAGATCATTTGTAGAAAAATATATTTCTTCTTCCTGATTCTCCTCTTCTTCAAAAATCTCATCCACCTAGATTAGTAGAAGACAGAACCATCATTTCTCATACCTACAATCATTTTTTTCCCTAGAAAGTAGAAACTCTTGTTTGTACCATGCAGAAACTCTGAGGCTGGAATTTACTTGATTAATAATAAAGCAGGTCTGGAATTTGTGTCCAACATACTAAACATTTTCTTTCAAAATATGTAAAGGCATTTAGTATTCGAGAAGGGGGAGGGATATGATACACAGAAAAACCTCACACAGCTTATTCCCATCTGAGAATTTACCAAGGAAAACCCCTCCAGAACTAGGGTTGGGTGTCTGAATTCTGATATTGATCTACACAAAGCCCAGTTCCTAACTCTGCTTATTCTTTTCCACCCTCATTCATCATGACCCTGCCCTCATGTTCTTCACATTTCTGATGTCCAGTTCAGGACTCAACTAAATATTAACAATTACAACAAAGGTTTTAGAAAAGCCAGAACTTTTCAAGAGGTGTAATCATGTGCACTTCATGGGTGGCTGCAATTATTTAGCCCGTAGTCTCCCATAAGTAAATTAGTACAGATATCTGAATACCCTTAGTCTTCTAGTCCTACTAACATACAGTCTCTTAAATACACAGGACAGCTACAGGCTGCACTAGTGATTAACATCAACTTATCTCTCTGCTGCTGAATGTGTTAACAATATGCTGCAGAACAGTGAGCTGTCTTCTATCAGAACTCACTCAGCAGCAATGAAACTGCCAACTAACTTTGCATACCTGGCTTTTTGGAAGTTTCTAATGAAGTGCAAAGTAAAAAGAACAGCTTGATTTCAGAATGCAAGGTAAAATGCTGGAAGATAAGAGAAGTCTCATTTTGACTTGGAAACTAAAGAAGTTTCCTACTGAGTTATAAATTAACAGAGAGCACAAGAGTACTGTATCTGAAGATACTGTATGAATATCTTACATCAAAGTTCCCCTTTCTGGCTGGCCTTCCTTTCTTTTTATTTCTTCTTGCTTCAGCCTGAGAGCTTTTAGGATGATTCTTTTTCCTTTTCCTAGTTGATTCAGATCCCTGAGGCCAGCTCTTTCTCAGGGTCTGGAGACACTTGTCAAACATCACTTGATGGAATACCTGATTAGCTACACTGCCTGTGCAGAAACAAAACTGATCAGGATTTAAGCCATCTTCGGAACAAAACTACAAATACATGAAAAGCATAAAATAGGTCAGCCACCTGCTCCATTTGTTTGCACAATCAGATGGCTAGAATACATCCTGGTGCTTTGAGGTTCAGACATGAAAAAAAATCAATATTTAAATTAACGAAATTAAACTGCAGAGAGGAGTGAAATCAGCAAAAACAGTCTCCACTGGTGCTTACAGAAAAGGACAATGAGCCAATCTGGAATTTGCTGTATTATAAATAGCTGCCAAACTTTGAACTATAGTGTTCAGCAGCCTTAAAACTCAAAAGGACATTGCCATGGAATCAGTCTCCTCAAAAACTCTGATCATCTTTTATTTATATCACAGAATTTTGCTTTCATGAATGAATCAGCCGGGACGCACTGGACAGCTAAATCCTCTCTTATCTACAGAGCGGGTACAGCACAAGCACTGGCAGTGCAATCTTTCCCTGATGAAGTTCAATCTCCATGTCACCTTTAGGTCTCTCTGCTAAGACTGCCAATAAGGGGGACAGATGGATGAAGATGTGTGGCAATTAGGACCTGGTCTGAGATCATCAAATCGTTTCATGTAGACCACCAAGCCACACTGAGATTATAGCAACTTTCCAGCATCGTACACCCACAGAGCTACAGAAAGAGACAACTCAACAGCCATTCTCTATCCCACTTCACTTTCTTATGAAGCACTGTCCAGACAGCTTGAGCCAAATTTGCCCCACTAGCACGGACAGAAAGGCAGGTCTACCTACTTACCTGGGATTTCAAGCAGTAAGAAATACAGCCCAGCAGCATGGAGAGCATATATCCGCTGCTGTACGTTAGCCTTTTTATTCTGGGCCACTTGGACAAAGTGATACAAAACAGCCACAAGAGAACTGTGGGAGAGATTGTTCTCAGCAAAGAGGGTCCAGATACTCTGAGACAAAGCAGAAAACAGAGAGTGAGAAATATGATAACTCACACATCAATTCACCCCTCTGAAGGAACTTGCCGTCATGGCGACTCTGGTCAAAAAGAATACAAAAGGGGCTGTGATGTTGGTTTGAGGAAAAACAATGTCATTTGCAAGACGATTTTTTTTTTAATTCACTGAACCAACCCAAACCTTTTTAAAATAAGAGATTTTTCTTTCATGATTTAAAGCAAATGGATGGAGGAAAGCCAGTTAAAATCGCAATATGTCTAGCCAAAACTTAGTAGAATTCTTTTGTGAACCACACCAGAGCAATACATTTCCCTATCATCTACCATTAAGTTTTTGAAAAGTTGTCCTTCTGTCCACTCCCCAATACATAGGTCCTTGATTTTAATATACCTTCTCTGAAACAGTCTAATATGCATCTCAAACACGTATTATTTGAATACTGCTGTATAAAATCTCAGTTACTCATTCTGAGGTCAAAATATTTAATACTAAACTACTACAGAAAGATAGGGAGAGTATGAACAGGAAGAAAATCCAGTGGTTGCATCTTTGCCACCACGTAAAGAGATGGATAATTTCCAACTTACTTCCACAGTCCCATGGTCCTCAGCAGCAAAAGAATAGAGATTCTTGTAAAGTTGAATGAAGGCATCGAGTCCTTCCTCTGTGATCTCCTCTTCTATTCTGGAATCCAGAGGCTCTGTTTCGGTGAAATCTAGTTCCCAGACTGTATCAACCCAGGCTGGGGAAACAACAAAACACATATACCCACGCATGCAAAAAATATCATATATTTATCTAGAACTTCTTGTTCCAAAGCACTTTATAAGTTTTACCAAAAAATAGAGAGAGGGATCACTCTTACCACTGAAATGTGGCAGCTGTTTATGAGTATACAACATTTTAGGATAGGAATACTGATATCTGCTCTTTGGGCTGGCATTAACACTGAAAAAGACCCTGTAACAAAACCTTTAAAGCAACAAACCTTTAAAGAAAAATCTCTTTGACTTAGTGAATGCACCTATTTAAACTTCAAACACAAATACAATTTATAAAAAAGACACACACAAAAATTCAGTTAAGTCAATATTCACAAGCTGGCTTGCTTCAGTTAACTAAGAATAAAGTTCCCCCCCACACCCAACTCGTTCAAGAAAATCTCAAAAATTGTACAGGTCTTGCATTGTATAATAAAGATCAACAAATCAATATTGTATTAAAGAACTGGCAAAGGACACTTTCAGACTCAAGGACACCACCCCAAGGGTCTCTTAACTCAGGAGCCTCAGATGATCATAGAAGTGTCAGTCTCTTTCCCTGTGTGATTCTGTATCTGAAACCATCTGGAACTATATGGGGCAAAAACTTGGAAGCTGTTTCTTCTTGTCCCTGTGCAGGTCATAAAAAATGTAAAAAGCTACAGCATTCTCGATGACTGAGGTGAAAGGAAAAGCAATTCACTACCAAAAATCATAAACTATGGGGAACTCAGAAAGAGGTGGAATTTGTCCCATACAAGTGCTTGGTGTCAACTGTAAATTTTGTAAGCATACGCTGCACTCTTTTATCCAACTCATTAATGAAAATGTTGAATAGTACCGGATCCAGGAGATATGCCCTCCCACTTTAACAAAAAGACATCGATAACTACACTTTGAGTACCATCTTTCAACCAGTTCTGCACCTACCTTATAGTAATTTCATTTAGACTGCATTTCCCTAGTTTGCTTATGAGAATGGCATGTGGGACTGTGTCAAAAGACTTACTAAAATCAGCTATATCACAGCAACTACTTCTTCCACCCCACCCTATCCCTAGGCCAGCAACCCTGTCAAAGAAGGAAAGTGGGTTTGTTTGGCTTGATTTGTTCTTGGCAAATCCATGCTGACTATTCCTTATAACCATGTTATCCTCTAGGACGTGCTTACAAACTGATGGTTTAGTAATTTTTTCCAGTATCTTTCCCGATATTGAAGTTAGGCTGTCAAGTCTATAATTCTCTGGGATCCTCTTTGTTCCCCTTTTTAAAATAACAGGTATTATGTTTGTTCTTCTCCAGTCACTGGGACCACATTCATCCTCCCTGAGTTCTTGAAAATAATGGCTAACAGTTCTGAGATTGCTTCAGTTAATTCCTTAAATACCCTAGGATGAATTTCATCAGGCCCTATTGATTTGGATATACCTATTTTTTCCCTATTTTGACTCATATTCCTTCCCCCTTGTTAATATTAATTTAGTTCAGTATCCAATCATCATTAACTTGTTTAGTGAAACTGAAGCAAAATAGGCATTAAACACCTGAGCCTTCTCAATGTCAATTATTTGATCTCCCTCTCTGATAGAGGCCCTATACTTTCCTTCATCTTTCGCTTGCACCTCGTATTTAAAGAACCTCTTCTTATTGCTTTTTATGTCCCTTGCTAGATGTAGCTCTTTTGTGCTTTAGCCTTTCTGATTTTGTCCTTACATGCTTGTGCTATTCTTCTGTATTCCTCCTTAGCAATTAAACCATGTTTCCACTTTTTGTAGGATTCTTTTTTGATTTCCAGGTCATTAAATAGTACCTGATGGAACCATACTGGCCTCTTATTATTAATCCTATCTTTTCTTTGCATCAAGGTAATCTGTAGTTGCGTCTTTCAGTTGCTGGATAATTATTTTACCTAGGTATCATCTTCACACTCAAATTTTTCTCCATGTTCCTGACGTTCTTGGGAAAGTAGCTTTTCCAAGTACATGTGAAAGTCCAAATACATTTTCAAAGGCAGTAAAATAAAGATGATTTAGTTCTTACCAGCAGAATGAAAATGTGATTTTTCCCTCCACTTATACAATAGTTTATAAAGTCTGTAATTTATTTTTTCCCTCTTTTAAAAAAAAAAGTCAGAGCACTCTGAATTAGGTACAGTATTCTGCATTTCCTGCACTAAATTATTGTGTAGTGTTGCCAAGCACTGTTTAAACAGCTGCCATATTTCAGGCTGTAGCTGGCTGTGTTTCAATGCTCGGAAAAGTAATGCCTGTGTATGTGTCAAAATGCAAACTCGGATGTAAACATTTATATGATTTTTTTATGGATAAAATCAAGTCTTATCCCCAAATACCATTTGCAATTTTTATTTACTTAAATTATTATACTAGCAAGTAACGAAGAGAAAAGCCTCAGAGGTTAATGGTTATCTAGTTAAAACTGAATGAAAAAGCTGAGATTGTTGCACATTTTAAACAATACATTTGAGAATTACATTTTATATTAATTTCTTATTGATAAATAGAATTTACAGCAATAGCATGTGGACATCATATACTAGTCCAATAGAGTACATGCATCTGATTTGCTGTTGCTGAACATTTCAGTAAGAATGTCAGATCAAAATCTGGCTTGGTTTTTGTGTTCCTCTTATTTATTTATCCACAAAGCCCAAAATCAACAGAATTATTTCTATACTTCCTCCCCACACTCCAAAATTTTGCTCTAGAATTCTTAAGGAAATTTTCAACAAGGCCAAACTAAACATAAATAGCCTACTGAACTTGTATACAACTTCTGTCATCTATTGCTGAAAATTATGTCAATAAGAAACTACTGTAGTTATGTAATTCTCAAGTAGTATCTTATGAACTCTACCAGAGTTTTCCAAACAAAAGTGTCTATAAATAAAAGCAGCTGCTAGAAGACACAAAAATATCCCCCTACTGTTTTTGAAAACTACACATTCTGCAAGGTTCTGATACACAAAACCATGAAACTAGCAACAAAAGTTAAACCAGGCAGCTCGATTTATCTATGAATCTGAGCCACTTCTTATTATCCACAGAAGAGACCCAGCACAGCCCATTGCGTTATTAATAACCAGCAAACTACAGTAGGACCTTGGCAAACTGGACAGCAGGAGGATCGCAAACGTGACACAATCAAACTAGGTCTGAATAGGGACTTGGAATGGTTATCTCACGACAAGAAAGCACAACAAGAGTCCTGTAGCACTTTAAAGACTAACAAATCTAATTTCTGCAGGCATAAGCTTTCGTCCCAAGTGGGCTGCAGCCCAGGAAAGCTTATGCCTGCAGAAATGAAATTTGTTAAGTCTTTAAAGTGCTACAGGACTCACCTTGTTTTTGAACCTACTGTGGTTTCCCAGAAAGGAGAAACTGCTCAGGGTAACTGACAAAGGGCGAAATTGCCAGAGCCTAACCGGCAGTGAAGGATAATCCAGGTCTGCTTTTTAACCCTGAGCTCCCCCAGCAGCAGGCCAATACCACCGGATCTATTCCACAGAGGACGGCGCTGACAGAGAAGGGCAGCCCTTTCCGTGGCCGCCCGGGGGCGAGTCCAGGAGTCCTGGCTCGCACGCCGACCCCCTCCCACCCCAAAACACAACGTCCCAGGCCAGCCCCACTGGGAGGGGAGGATCTTGCTGGGTCGGGGGGGCGGTCAAGGACCCAAGGACCCTCCCCCATTCTCCAAGCCCAGGGCATTATGGGGGGCTCCTGTTCTGGGGGAGGAAGCAGTCACCCCTAGGGCCCCTTCTTTCTACAGCCCCCTGGAGCCTCCCTCCACCCCCTTCCCCTCCCCCTCCTCCAGGCCTCCCGGGGCCCCTCCCCCTCGCACCC
>ML675648.1:7296343-7329625 GCA_007922155.1 Mesoclemmys tuberculata | reverse complement strand
CCCTCCCCCTCCTCCAGGCCTCCCGGGGCCCCTCCCCCTCGCACCCCTCCTCTTTCAGGCCCCCCTCCCCCCTTCAGCCCCCTGGAGCCCCTCCCCCGCTCACCCGCCGACACCGCGCGCAGCCCCCAGCGCTCCAGGCCCCCCAACGGCCCCTCCGCCACCATCTTGCCCGGCGGGTCGCTTCGCCGCCGCCGCTGCCTTCGAACCAGCCAATCGGCGCGGCGGGCTGCCGGCGACCAATCAGCGCCCGCCGTCCGCCAGGGCCCCGGAAGGGGCGGGGGAGGGGGCCCACGGCGCCTGCGCGGGGTGCCGGCCGCTGGGCCCGTGCGCTTGCGCAAGGGGCGAGCCCCCGGACGCGCAGGCGGCGCCTGCGCGCTGTGAGGAGCCGGGGCCTCCCGGGCCGGGCGGCGCGTGCGCAGTGCGAGACCCGGCCCGCGCGCGGGGGCGGGGAGAGAGGCTCGAGCGCGGCCAGCTGCTGGCCGGGGCGGAGCGCGCGCGCGTGTCTGGGCTGCGGAGCTGCTGCGTCCCCCAGCCCGGAGCGGCGTCCGCGTCTCGCGCTAGCCCGGCTCCTGCACCGCTGCGCGTCCTCAGCCCTGCACAGAGCGCGGGGGCCGGCCGCTCGCCAGCTGGGCCTGCATTGCCCTGCAGCTGGGGACCCCCATTGCATCCTCCGCTGGGGACCCCCATTGCACCCCGTTCCCCCTCCGCTGGGGGCCCTCCATTGCATCCTCCGCTGGGGACCCCCATTGCACCCCGTTCCCCCTCTGGGGAGCTCCCATTGCATCCTCCGCTGGGGACCCCCATTGCACCCCGTTCCCCCTCCGCTGGGGAACGCCCTCTATATCTTCCCATCGTGGGGGAATCCTCCCCGTTGCACCTCCCTCTCCCACCCCGTGGTGCCCCTGTCGCATTGCATCCCCCACCCCAAGCGGTAAGTGCTCCCGTCTGGTTCCTCAGCAACCCCGTCCCTTCTCGAGTAGTGGAGGTAAGAGGCAGCAGAGCGCTTGGGGGTGCATTGAACCCCTCCGCCTCCAGCTGTAGAGACCCTCCCTTTTATTTCCCCTCCTAGCAGCGGCTGCAGACTCTGTAGATGAGGTGATCTTTTGTGCTGTATCCTTTTCCTAAGCAGCAGTAGCCATTTAGGCTGTTGCATCGCCCTTCCAAGCAGCCTTCTATGCCCTCTGTTGGTGGCATTTGTCCACCCTTCCCTAAGTTGCAGCCTTCTGGGTTGCAGCACACTCCCCTTCCTAAACAACAGCAGCCCTCTAGCCCTCTGAGGTTATCTTATCCCTTTCCCCCAGAAATAGCTCTCTAGCACATTTGAGCTGTATTGAACCCCCTTCCATCCTGAAATCTCCCAGCTTGCAAGGATTGAATCCCCCAAGCTACTTTAGCATTACAGTCTTCATCCCCAAACTTGGATTGCATCCCCCTTCGTCTCTGGGTTTCTGTACTGTCTCTATTACCATAGCATTTGAGCCCCTTGAAGAAAGAACAAGATCCCCAGACGTTGCCACTCCTCCCGTGCTCCCTGGGGTAGTACACCCCTTTCCCCACTAGCCCTCTGGGGTTGTCCCTTTCCCCTCCCCCAGCAGTGAGATGAGCTTCTTTGGGTTTGGGCAGAGTGCAGAGTTGGAGCTGGTGCTGAGCGATGCAGAGAGCAGGCGCAGAGCTGAGCACAAGACTGAAGAGGGCAAGAAGGAGAAATATTTCCTCTTCTACGATGGGGAGACGGTTTCGGGTCGGGTCACCCTCACCCTCAAGCATCCAAACAAGCGGCTGGAGCACCAGGGCATCAAGGTGGAGTTCATCGGACAAATTGGTGAGGGGAATGAAGGGGCGTGAGTACTGCATTGTGGCACACCAGGGGCTTTGATTGGGAGGGTGGAAGGGTACTTTGCGTGGACCTGGAGGAGTGGCTTAACCTCGCAGCTTCCTAAAGCTTGCTTGCAACTCATTCATAGGCCTGCCATCCTGCAATGGTTGGAGTCTGGTGGTTCTTTTCCCTCTGAAATTTAGAAATGAAAAACCTTCCATTGAGAGCTGTCATAGGTAGCAGTACGTTGCCCAGAGCTTGATTTATTTATTTTGCATTAGAAATTCCTCCAGGTTGAATATAGTTAAATGTTAACCCTGGCAAGGTTCTGTTTCCATTAGCCCAGGTCCAGGAGAAGGGAATGGAGTTACAATGCTTCCTGGTCTTACAAGATGGGTTATGATCCCCAATTATGCTGAAAAGTCCCTTGAGTATCAGAAATTATTTCCAGTGCCCGGTTAGGTTTGGACAGTCCATATGTTCTATACACTTAAATCTATGTAAGAAGGGAGGTACTTCCAATCTTTTCCCAGGTCATTGTTCTCTCTCATCCTATTTCCTGTTCCTGCTGATTCAGCACTCTGAGCTCTGAAATATATAGAGATTTTTAAACCTCCAGGCTTATTTTTAAGTTTTAAAGTATCTTGGCAGCAGCATCTCTTACAGTGTATGAGCTGGAGTCTTTATTATTCCCCAGCCCCGTCCTTAACATGTTGGATCTCTAGCTGTGTTTACTGTGCTATTGATTATATTGTACGTGATAGAGAGGACTGCTTTGGGAGATGATGGTTATATTGAGGGTATAAGGCAACAGATCAGCTAGCGTATGTGCACGTTTCAAATCTTGAGCTATACCCTAGAAGCAAACTATCGCTGTGGATCAACTTTCCTTCCTTTCAAAGCCTGCTGTCTCCAGCACCATTGATTCTGCTCTTCTTGTTTGGGTGGCTGAGGGCTTATCCGTATGAAGTCATCTGATATCTGAGGTGTTATTTTTGTGATTTCAGCTTGAATGTGGTGATTTTATATCATGTGGAACCCAATTTAGATAAGTGCTTTCCACACCTGCTATGCCATTGGTGTAAAGAATTAAACCTTTTGTGGACTTATGAGTTTGAGTTAAAAGGATTGATAAACCCTAGATTAATTTGCACCGTTTTTATTCGTTTATTAACTCTGTACCATGTGTGTCTGGGGCCTTTCAAACAAGACCTTAAATCCATGGTCCTGTCTGCTCTGAGGTAACCCAAAAAATCTCTGTGAAGCTGTTCACCTGCACATCAGTGCGATCAGCGTTTTCAGCCTGAGATGGATAATGTTTCCTTGTAAATCCCCTTGCCACAGAAGATTAAATTGATGATTTTCCCCACCCAGCCCCACCACCTTCACTTAATTCCTCTTCTGGTTCCACTTGCACCACAAGTTGCACTTTTGGGGTCAGAGAAAGCACGTATCTAATGATATATAAACAGGCCCCATTATCAGAAACTGAATTATAATCTGCCACTGGGTTAAGATCTCCAGAGTAAACTGAACATGAGCTCTGCTCTGCTACTGACTCGCTGCACAGCCTTCGACAGGCATTTCATCCATCTCGTTTTCCCCATTTGTAAAATGAACCCTTACATTATAAGCTACGTGGGGCAGGGAGACCATCTTTTTTTTGTTGTTTGTATAGCGTCTGACTAGCACAATGGCGTCTTGCTCCAAAACTAGTGCTTAGTCCAAAAATAATATTTGCAGAGGATTTTTGAAGACTGATTCATTTGCTCAGTGCTTTGACTTCATGAAGCGCTACATAAATAGGATGTGTCTGTTAAGGTACAAAGAGAGCTTCCGTGACCAGATGCGAGGTCATATTAGCTTTAAACAAAACAAAACAAAAAAACCTTCTAGCCTGCGAGATGGTATAACTAATGGTGCTTTTATAGCATCTTCCATCTCCAAATGCCTTATGTGAGGGATTTAGACTCCTCACCCCTGTGAGCTGCCCCATTTTACAGATGGGGGTACTGAAGCACAGAGAAAGCAGTCTGACTTGTTTAGGGTCTCAGGGTCTGTAATGGAGCTGGTTATAGAATCCATGAGTCCCATATCTGATTCTCTGCTTCACATCCAGGACAGTTTCCCCTCTGATGAATGGAGTGTGCAGATTCCTTTTAGGACATCAGAGTGTCTCCAGTTCTCTGAGGTCATCTAAAAAATGTTGGTAGATTTAAAAAAAACAAAAAATCAGCATGGAAAACTCTAGCTTTATTGCACAACTCAAACGGGGGCTTTTTTCTACTGTTTGATGTGCTGATGTCTTTTAAATGTGAAGAATCCTTAGCTCCTCCTCTAAAGGCCTGTGAAGTGCCAGTCTCAGCCCCTGTGCAGTAATTGCTAGGAGCCTAATATGCTGTCAGTCGCTGTTTTCCCAGTTTAAACTCAGTCACTGCCTTTGGGATTGTGCTGTAAGATGAGTCCATGTCTCTTCGTAGGTCACGCCTGCATTCCCTCCCCGTCACATAAAGGAAGATCCCTCCTCTCTCTGTGTGGACTTGTGTTAAATGGAGAGACGCTTTATTTGTTTGTATTACGTTAGAGCCCAGAGACTCAAGCCAAGATCCAGGCTTCTTTGTGCTAGGCGCTGTACAAACAGAGTTCCAACCCCCGTGAGTTCCGGTCTAAAGAGGGATGAAAGGGTGGGGCCAGACCAAGCCTTATCCCACATTTTACAGCTGGGGAGATGAGGCACATCAGTAAGTGACTTGTCCAGGGTTACACACTGAGTGGGGCAGAGAGGGGAACTGAACCCAAGCCAGTGCCCTAATCATAAGACCACCCTTCAAAAAGCCTCTGCAGCAGAGTTCAGTGGATGTATGCTGTCTGACCTTGTCTTAACTGTGACTTCGGCTCCAGATTGTAAGAAATAAGGTTGCGTAAACTTTGCCTAACTAAAGGGCTGTGTTGGCAACTTTCTGGGAGCCCAGCATGCAGGAAACTGGAGTAGATTGCCTTTATCCTGATGTGTAATAGGGAGCTGAATACAGGTCCCCCAATGTGTTACTTTCTGTTATCTTGGATCAAGATGGAGAATTAAGTTCTGGCAGCTATAGTTCCTACAGGCCCCCTTATTTTAAAGATAGTCGCTTGGTCACTGCTATGCTTGGAGAACTGCTGGAACAATTGGGAGGGCGCAGAAAAAATGTTTGCCTTTTCATCTCCTACAGCTGGTTTGAGCAACACAGACCCTTGTTCTATAACGTTTCCCTGGCCATAAATGTATGGGATGTATAACCATCAGCTCAGCTTTACCCCTTGAAGAAATGTTCTCTGCACAGTCGTGTGCTGGCAGGATACAGAATCAGTGGGATTCTTTACCCTTTTTTTGGTTCCCTGGAGCTGCCTCTGCCCTCACTCGTGCTTTAACCTTCTTCATCAGGATTGAGCAATGACGGAGGGAAACCTCCTAGCCCCATACTTCGGTTTTGTCTCTACTTTCTCCATTTTGGGGAAGCCTCGGGACTTTGTTTTTCCCGAACTCCAGTGCCTAGGCCTTGAAGGTGAGGCTCTGTAGGAAATAACTAGAGAAGGGATGGCACTCGTGACTGATTTGCCCTGTGAAGGTTCCTTATCTTTGCAGCTAGTCTGGATATATTAACGTGAATTAAACTGACTCACGTCAATGTTCTGGTTGGTTTTTGTAGGTAGGGATAAGTGAGTAAAGCTGCAGAAAGGTCAATGGAAGATCCACGCCTCCTTTCTTTGTCTCCTCCCTCTTCCTCTGCTTTCATGGAAGTGGAATATTTAATGGCCCTCTGTTGTTTTTAACATCAGCCTGTCCTGTTCCCCTATCCGTAGGCTGGATATTTAGCATGAGCTCGTGGGTTGGTCTTGTGTCTTCTCTATACAATGTCTTCTCCCTTGTACAATGGAGGATGACACTTTTTGAGGATCCTCAAGCAATTTACAGAAATGAATTTAGCAAAAAAGCTCTCCGAGGGGATGGGCAGATGACGCCATTTTATTGACAAGAAGAAAAGGCACATAAAAATGAAGTATTGAGGGTGTCACAACAAATTAGTGGCAGACCTAAGAATGGAATCCAGGAGTCTAGACTTCCTAAATTGAACCATTTACGAGAGCACTCCTGCGGTTATATTGGACTCCGTCATGCACTTGAGAGAGGAAACTGTAAACTGCAAGTGTGAGCTGTCCAGTGGGGGGTACAGAATTGCTCATTTCTAGGGTGAACCAAACCAGCCTGCAAAATCTGGTCCTCATTTTTTTCTGGTGCTTCAAATTGAGCTTAGGCCCATGATATCTCAAGGAGCTAACGATGCACCTGTACTCTTTAGACCCTGGCTCACTCCTCTTGCTGTGTATCTGGCCCAGATGGGGCTGGATGAAACATGGCCCTTTGTGTTTGAACATCAGGATTTCTGGTGAGACGGTCTCTTTCTGGGAAGTGGAGGAGAAAGGAGAGAATTAGAAAGAGGCTTTGTAGGGGAGTGGTTCCTTTTAGCCATGCCTATTTCTCACAGTTCCTCTCCCAAAGCTGATCCCCTCACATCAGATGGAGCAGCACTGCTTAACCGAGTATTCTCTTCCTAGAGCTGTATTATGACCGGGGCAACCATCACGAGTTTGTTTCTCTGGTGAAGGACCTGGCCCGTCCTGGTGAGTTTACCCAGTCGCAGACGTTTGACTTTGAATTCACCCATGTGGAAAAACCTTACGAGTCCTACACAGGGCAGAACGTGAAGTTACGGTGAGTCTCCTCCTGCTGTCAGGTTTCTCCCCGTCCCAAGCTTCAGCCTTCTCTCTCTGCATTAATTTTCATGCAGTGTCTTTCTAGCAAGATCTACCACTTGAGTCCTAGCACGAGAGTTACCGCAAACAAACACGCACCAACAGATAGCCATTAGACCCTCATTGCTGTACTATGTCTAAGGGTTGAATTGGGAAGAACAGCTAGAATTACAATCTGCTTTAAATATAATAATGAACAATTGAAAATCCAATAGGGAACTGTCAACTCTATAATAGACTAGGGCCATCAGATCTGAGTCTCACCTTTGAAATCAGTGGGAAATCAGAGACTTTTAAAGAGCACAGAAGTAGTAATTGTTTAAAAGGGCATGTCATTGAAAAGTGATTTACCTACTGTTAAACTAATCATTTTAAAGAAGCTTACAGTAACTTCTGAAATCTGATTTCCCATGCGTTCCGGCAGGGAGGAAATACTGCTAAAATGCCATTCCCAGCTGAGAGAGGCACCACACTCCTAATTAAGCCTGCAGAGGAGAACGGAGCAGTGATGAGAATTCCTAAAGGCTGTTGAAGAAATTAATTTCTAATTGCTATCTCTCTAGCAAATACATGGTTATCTTAAGCTTGTGTTGCTGGACTCTCCCTGGTAAACTGAATTGTGGCCTTTCGTGTGCGTGCACGTGTGTTCAGCCCATCATGCTGCTTTTTTTGGGGGGACGGGGGGCATGGTATAGTCACATTTAGTGTTGAAGTATTGGGGCACGGGGTGAATTGACAGGTTGAATACTGTGTGTGGGATGTCTGGGTTTTCTGGAATATCTACCAATTCCTGTGAAAGCCACATGTTTGAAAAGGGAGGTCTCGGCCCCATTTGTCATCCCTCTTTCAAAACCCACAGTTCTTTCTCTGGCTTCCCCTCTGTCCCTCCAGTCTGCAGCTACTTCTTGATATCTCCTGTCTGTGCTGAAACTGAGATGGCTCACCCTAGCCAGAGGCTCTGTGCCTCTGATCTGGGGCGGCAGTGGAATGTTAAATTAACAACACTTGTGATAATGGAATGCAGCACCCCCTCGGGACAGCATGCTAAGCACTGAGTGCAATTCCACAAACTGTGCGGTGGGCTCAGTAGTAAAAGACAGCCTGTTGTGTCTTCTCCTGTGCGTGTGGATCAGGCTTCAGTTGCTTTTCTTTTTCTTGTTTAATAAATGCCAACAGAAACCAAAGTGTCTTCTAGTTCCCCAACACCTATAATTTATTGAGCAATCAAAGAGCTATGTCCGGTCATCTGCTTCAGTCTCCAGCAGAGTCCGTTACATCTGTTTCAATAGTTCCGTAATCGGAGTGGCTTATTTTAATCGTGGTCCCAGATGCAGACAAATGCCTTGCTTACATGTTGTTGACATTACACATTGCAGATCCTGTTTTAGAGCTGGGCGGTAAGGGTGAGCTGTCAACTTGAAATCTAGTCATTGAGTCAAATGCTGGGGCTGCATTTTAAAGGGCTGGATAATTTTATGATTGATATTTAGAACCATGTAGCTGGTGATGAGTGTACTCGCATCTTTAGGGCAATAAGCCATAGGGATCCAGCTGGAACGTCTCCCCTATGTACAGCATTGCACAGTTGCTCAGGCGCACTGCGAAGGACTTTCACTTTCCTTTAAACCATCAGGTATTGTCTTCTACAAAAGGCAGGTTGCCACACAGAGTGGACCAGATGGTCTGAGCAGCTCCATCCGACCCCATGTTCTTCTCTCTTCCACCCTATCACCTCCTTCCATGGCTTTTGCACCTTATGAGGTAGCCTGTAAGAGTTCTAACTGGTGAGGGCTTCCCCCTGCAGATATTTCCTCCGCGCGACCGTCAGCCGCAGATTAAATGATGTGGTGAAGGAGATGGACATAGTCGTGCACACGCTCAGCACCTACCCAGAGCTCAATTCCTCTATTAAGATGGAGGTGGGAATCGAGGATTGCCTGCACATCGAGTTTGAGTACAACAAATCCAAGTAAGTGTCCTGAGACCGCCTTCTGGGGAGAACTCGCTGCATGAGGGGTTGCAGCCTGCTGGCTAGGCCGGTGAGACTCTCAGGGGATGTCTCCACTGCAAAGGAAAACCCGGGGCTGGCCCAGGCCAGCTGACTCGGTCTTGTGGGGCTGTTTCATTGCAGTGTAGATTTCCAGGCTTGGGGTGTAGCCCAAGCTCTAGGACCCTTCCACCTCGCAGGATCCAGGCTCCAGCATGAGCCCCGAAGCCTACACTGCAATGAAACAGCCACGTAGCCTGAGCTCTGCAAGCCTGATTTGGCTGGCATGGGCCAGCCGCATGTGTCTAATTGCTACGTAGACAGACCCTTAGAAGCTGCTTACCTTGACAAGATATGCAACGGCAGCTCGTATTGTAAATATCTCATCTTGGCTCTTCACGGTCCCTGTGGTGGATGCCAGGCTGTCCACCGAAGTGCTGAGACGGTTCCTGCTTTAGATCTCTTCCCGCTCATCATTGCCCTGCAATGTGCTCTGTCCAGATGAAGGCATCTGCGCTGACATGCTGGGGGGCACGGGAGGGGATGTGCATAGAATTGGGATGGTTTATTTTATGCTGATTTAGTACTCCCCTTGGTCTGAGTATTGGGAGGTCCATGGCACAGCTTCTGCCATTGGCCAGAATGGCGCAATTAAATGTGGGACTACGTGGCCGTTAACTCGGACACAGAAGTTGGAAATGACCAGTACAGCCTACATGTATCCCTTCCTTTCCACCCAGTGCTGGAGCGTCCTTCTGCAGGGTGTCGTTTTAAACTACCTAAGCGATTGCCACCGGGAGACTTGGATCTTCTTGTTGGGAAGTTCTTCTGAATGTGCCCGCAGCCTGAGCTGTCATCTCCTTTCATCCAGTAATCCCACTCAGACTTGCCAGTGCCCAGAGAATTGAGGATGAGTGCAGAGTTATCACTTGGAGCAGCCCAGAATGTGGGGCGGGGTGCCCATAAAAATCTAACGTGGGCCCTGAGGAGAACAGGGGAAGCGTCTGACAGTCACGTTCTAGCTCGTCAGTTTGTTTCCTGCTCCGTTGTGTAGAGACTGATCCTGGCTCTCTCTCCTTTCCTTCCCAGGTACCACTTAAAAGATGTGATTGTTGGAAAAATCTACTTCCTGTTGGTGCGGATCAAGATCAAACACATGGAGATAGATATCATCAAGAGAGAGACGACAGGGACGGGACCCAACGTTTACCACGAGAATGACACAATAGCTAAATATGAGATCATGGATGGGGCACCTGTGAGAGGTGAGGGAGGGGTGGGGAACCATTTCTGTTCCTCACCTATAATCTTTGGAGGACCAGAGCTTGCTTTGCACCATTAATTTTTACAGGAATGTGGGACCTACTGTGAGTCCCATAAAGTCATCTTCCGTTTTCAACGGAGTTGCTGTTTTCTTGTCTGGTAATAGTTGGCTCTTGTGTATCCCTTTGCATTGGTGAATCTTATGGCAGCTTACAAACCTGGATAGCTATTAGCCCCCCTCTGCAACATGGGGGAAATTGAGGCAAGTCAGTGGCACATAACATAGCGTTGAAGGGTGGCATCTTAACTCATTGCCAATCCCTTGAGACATCTGGTCTCTCTTGATGATGGTGATTTGCAGTTACGTTCTGGAGCTGCCATGTCCGTAGCTAGAAGAAATGCCATCCCATTCTCTTTCTCCTCCAACGCTGTGAGGGGGTGGGTAACGAAGGGACCCAGTGCTATTGAAGTGGAAGAGGGACGCTTGCCACAAAGGGCACGACCCTGCTGAGGAGCAAACATGCTAACTGCTCTTCTGTGGCAGCTGAGGGCACTTGGCCTGTACCCCATCCGGCGGTGGTAAGGTATGCCAGACTAGGCACAGAGTTGCAAGAGTTAGAGCTCTGGTTTCACCTTGCTGGGCTGACGCTCTCCTTGTAAGATTTGAATCAATCCGTTGTGCCTGCGCCGATGCCTTTCATGTCCTTTGCAGGGGAGTCCATTCCCATTAGGCTCTTCCTGGCAGGCTATGAGCTGACGCCCACTATGAGGGACATCAATAAGAAGTTCTCGGTGCGTTATTACCTCAACCTGGTGCTGATCGACGAAGAAGAGAGGCGCTACTTCAAACAGCAGGTGAGAAGGGCGCGACTGCACTGTGGGGTGGACTAACCAGATAGTCAAGTGTTTCTTCAGGCGCTACATTATAGCGAGCAACAGAAGAAATTTGGGCAGCCTGGCTGGCGATGGAGGGAAAGATGCTCCTTCCGGGGTAACCACTGGAGCCAGATCTTTTGGGGTGTGGCTAGAGAACGCACCTGCCTATCTGGGCCTGTTAGGGATGGTCCTCGGCGAGGGCTTATCTACCGTAATCAGCCCATTCGCTCCCCCATGTCAGTTCTCTGCACTGTGCCAGAAGCCGCTGTCCTTCAGCTCATTAACCATGGCATTGCTGTCCAACATGGTAGGACAGACCTGGCATCTAATGGCTGCCTTTGGCCCATCCTCGGTGGAGTGCCACCCTCCAGCCTTCCAGAGGTCTACAGTGCCTGGGTCCCTCCCTCGAAGCTGTAACGGCCTTTCACAGCTGGAGGGTCAAGAGTGGAATATGCCAGCCTATGGGGATGGATGCAAATTACTGCTCCCGCATCTCAGGCAGACGTCCAGACCTATGAAAGGACAGCTTGGGTGGGACCAGCGTAGCTCCTGCATGTTCTAACAAGCCCTGCTGTCTGCATTATGACAGGAGGTGGTGCTATGGCGGAAAGGAGACATCGTGAGGAAAAGCATGTCTCACCAGGCAGCCATTGCCTCTCAGCGGTTTGAGGGGACGTCCTCCCATGCTGAGGCCAGGACCCCCAGCCAGCCTGCAGAGAACAACAGCCGACAGTGAAAGGCCCTGTGGAGTGAGGCTGCTGCAGAACCCAAGCATCCAGGGCCGGCAGCAGCAACGAGGGGAAAAGAAACGATTTCAATGGAGACTTATGAAAATCAATACCGGTTTTTTGACTTAATTCTGATCTTTGAAGGACCAGTAGGGTGGGGAAGGGTAATGCAAGCTACAGCAACCATGGCACAAAGTTGAACGTACCTCAGTACTTCCCAACCTACAACATTTCTCTGAGGTTGGCTGCTTTTCTATAGGCAGGGGCCATTGGGCTCCCTGGCTTTCCCTTTGCCAGGAGACCCCTTCAGCATGGCAGTGAGGAGGAGAGAGGGTGAAGGGGAAATGTGGTGCTTCTCCTCGACTGTGCGTGTGTGTCTTTGGGCATGAAGGAAGGCGTTTAGCTGCCATCCAGGAGCCTTCGTGAGGGGAGTGGGAGGAAGGAGTCTGATGTAGCATTCTAGCTGGAAGGCGGGACTGTGCGTGAGCAGAGTTTAAGCTTGAGGTGTAGCCTGCTTGATGTTTTTTCTCCCCCGCTGTGCTGTTCCTGGATTCTCTGCTGCAAGTGGTTACATAACGAGTTGAATCAGCCCTATGAATAGCAGTCAGGTTGTGCAACATAGCAGATCTTGCTGCCTTTGTCCCTGCTTTGGGAGCTTATGGATGCAGCGTCTCAGGGGGATCGGGGGGTTGGTTACTGTTAAAAACCCAGATAACAGCTGTGACAGGAGTGTGGATGCTCTGCACCACACGAGGGGTGGTGCGCTGGCACAGCTGCTAGGCAGTGAGCCTGGGAGGAAACGGTCTGCTGAAAGAGAGCGCACAGAGCCTTTATCGTCTCGCCCCCGGGAGGTCAGGCTGCAGTTTGTAATCCACGCTGTATGATACAGCCAAGCTGGTGCAGCTGAGACACGGGAAGCTCGCGCGTGCTATTTCACGCTCTTCTATCTCAAAAGCAGAGCGACTGTACAGATTCTACATGCTGCTGTGGGAAGCCGTTGCAGTCAGCTCTCTAGAGGGAAAAGCTTTGCTGTGCGAGAGAGAACTGATCAGCACAGTGGCCTGTGCACCCTCTGAAGAGTTGCGCTAGGTGATGGGAGTGTTTCCTGTCTGGCTTTCTTCTTGTTTCCAATTTATCTGAATGAAACTACGCTTCACTGGGCCCTAGAATTCCCCCCCGCTCCCCCCTGAGGTTGCTGTGGTTAAACCTTAAGGGAACATCCCTGATTAGCTGAAAATTATCTGGCAGAATGGCAGAGTGGAGGAGGAGTGGGGACAGGGCATTATTTAAGCACACCTGTATGCAAAAACTTGAAAGGGTAGTCCCTGAACACCTGGGGTGTGCTGTTACTATTCCTGGCAAGAGGGACGTCTTGGTTTAAGGAGCCACTGGCCTGTATGTGCTGCAAAGTGAAGCAAAGCTGCGAGCTGGCTGGCCAAGCTTTCATAGAGACCACTCTTGGTTAGTTGGGCCTGGTGAGACTCACCGTCTTTGGGCGTGAAGCTATCTGCAGGCCTAAGCCTTTCACTCTGAAAATAAAACTCCATTTAATCTTTTAAGCTAAGTGGGATCATGAGAATGGACCCAGAAGGGACTCATTCTTCCTTTTCAAGTTTAGAGATGGCCTTTTAGACTTAGCTGATGGGCTGAACTTAGATGTTCTCCATCCTTTTTAGATCCTGTTTTTAGGAAGCAGGTAATAAAACCTCCAACCAGCAGCTGGGGACACAAACCTGAACTAAACAGGGACATCGGCTCCCTCTAACTGGAACTGTACTGATGATTTTCCCATGGTTGTGTAGCCCATGGATGTTCTGCCAGGCTCGCTTCTGAATTGGGAATTTCCTCTGGCTGGATGTAGAGCTGTTATCTGGCGGCTGGGAAGTTAAAGCATCTTCTTCAACATGCTGTGTGTGAGGCAGTGCCCTGGTGCCTGTAGTGAGGGTGGGGTCTAGGTGGGAGGGGGTGATGTTTGTGTCTTCAGAAAGTTGCTGTAGTTTAGTGATAAATGTATGTTTTCTGCTTGCCAAACTGCGTTTTATTTTCACTCATTGATCATGCGTAGGGCTATGGTTCTTAACCTAGCTGGAGAGTCCTGCTCCGGCCAAGGGATGCTAATTGCCTCGTCTCCGCTGTGAACACTAGAGTCGTGCCATGTTCTGCATTGTAGTAGTGAAGATGTGTGGCTTACTCTGCCTCTGTAGGTGAGCTGCAATCTCCTCCCTCAAAGTGAAGCTAAGTCGTATTAAAGGCAGCTGCTTTGTAACATCATGCATAGGGGTAGCGGTGTGATTTGGGCCTCGGGTAGCAAGCGGATGTGGACACTACTTCTTGCTGCTAACCTGCTCTGCTCCTACCCTTTTGAGAGGGCTCCCAGTGCCCTGTAGCAATGCACAATCTGCTCCCTTTGGCAGGTAGTCTGGGTAACAGACGCTATCTGTGCACAGTTGAGCCTAGCCCAGCTGGACCCTGACCCACCCTCTCCTTTGCCTCATCTCAAAGCAGCCATCCTGAAATCCTTGTGTGCTTGAATACTTCTCTGGGTTGTCGTATGTGTTGCGTTCAGCAGCCCAGCGGGTGAACACATCTCTGCGTTAGGTGAGTGGTTATGTAGGATCAGTGGTGGACGTGAGATGGTTAAAGCTAAAGATGCAGGATCCACTCCCCTGAGAGATTTTTTCAGACACCATCTGCCTGTCACTGAGTCAGGAAAGGTGCACGAGCCTAAATATTTCCTTTTGCTAACTTCTCCGCACTTGTGTTCCTAGTCATAGGACGAAGCTCTTAAGAGCCACCTCTCTTGCCATTTTTACCTCCTCTGAGTAGATAATTCAACCTGCTTTCTGTTCTGCCCTCTGTTTGGGGTGAAAGATACTTGTTCCACCTGTAAGGGTCGTCTCTTGAGAGAAGAGACCTTAAAATTCAACTCCAAGCCACTACAGAAAAGAGAAAGCCAATAGTTTTATAACAGGAGGGGGGAGTTATTGCAGCTTTCACAGCCCACCCCAAGCTGTGTTGTTTTATCCTGTGCTGTGGGTGCCCCCTCTCCTCCAGGCAGATTCTCGCTGGCGGGGGGAGCGTGTAGGTACTGAACCAAGCAGTGCAACTTGTAATTTAGCCTTTGCAATGTTTACATGTTTCTTCGTTCATTATCTTTTCAGTGACTGTATTTTAAACTTTGGGTTTTTTTGTCTCTCGGATTAAAAGGGCCATCCCAGGCTTTCAAATGCTGTGCGTTGGTTTGTCTGACTTGGTTTATTTTGCAACTCTGACTGTTCTATCTACCCTCAAGCCAGGCACTTGAGAGAGGGAGAACCCAGCCTTTTCCCTCTCTGTGCTACCTCTAAAGGTATGGACCAGAAGTGCTTTATTGGGGAAAGTTCATTTGTCCCCACTTGAAGCCATGCTCGTAGGTGACCTTTACAGCTGTTATGTCCCAGTGGGTTGACTTTTCTCCTTTACCTCCTTTTATTAGGACCTAGAGCAAGTTCAGTAAGTGAGCTGGCTTCCACCACTAGCCCAGCACAAGGATTAAACCACAGCTCCCAGCATTAAGTCCTAAAGGCTACAGTATTAAGAACTTGAAATCAGGACTTAAACGGTCCATCCGGTGAACATCTGAGGCCTGCTTTGCTGAATGTGTGTCCTGAACTGACTGGGTTGGGAGAGACGTGCTTTTGCGAGAACTCTGTCCCTCTGCTGCACTGAGGAGTGGAAGGAGCCCTGTGTATCTTTGGAGCACCTACTGGAAAGGGAATCAGGAGTCCTTTCTGTAGTCAGGAAACCCTTCCCCATCCCTGAGAATCGAGTAGGTATAACTGACTTTAAAAAAAAAAAAAGCTTTATTTAAAAATAAGCACAGTGCACCAAAACAACAGTGAATACGTACACCTCCTTTTGGGCTGCTCACAGATTCTTCCCTGTGGCTTGGTTTGAGAATACACATTTGGGAAGGAGTGTTCTGGCGAGAGGGGGTGCATTTCCAACCTTGACGGGGGATCTCCTGCTGCAGTCTGTCTAACGTGGTTTCTCTTCAAGACTCAAGACAAACTCAAATTCCTCTGGGTGAAGGGGCAGGAAAAAAGAGAGTCAGAAGCGGAATACACTAGCATCCTAAGCAAGGGGTTCTCCTCACAAGGAATTTTGCCAAGACCCCCTAGTAGGGGAAAGGTTCTTACCTTCTGTCAGGGGCTGGACAGAGAGTCTCTGCCTGGTGAAGAGCGTCATGTCCTTCAGTGGGCCTCCCGAAGCTGTGTGTGCCTGGTGGTGAGCCTTCAGCTCGGACAGGGGGATGAAGCGCTTCATCATCCGCACAAACTGGACGTCCACCTGGTGAGTGGGGAGAGATGGACGGAGAGGGAGCAGGGTTAGAGATGTACGAGAACTACCGACATTGGAGCAAGGAGTCCACTTCCTTGTTGGGGCACAAGAGCTTTATGAGGAGTGTGGGGCTGATGTCTAGTACTACCCAATAGCTTTGTTCTTGTGCTTTAAGAATAAACACAGCCTGGTGTAGACTCCCCTTGGGACTTTAATATGTGCAGGGTAATTTTCCTTCCCCAGCCATGGAGCTCTGCAATACGGAGGGGTTAGAGGTTCCGTTTTCAGGCAGCAGGGTTTCTAAGTGAGGAGGTAAGAACTTAGGGAGATGGATCTCAGCATCCTCCGGGATAGGGGCCAAGGTAGAGCAAAGGAGCAGGGGAACAACAGGAATGAATTCTGTCTCATGAGACAGGCAGGTTTGAACGGGAGCTTTCACAGATGAGGGAGGCCATCATTCTCTTCCCTCCTCTGCCTGCCACATCAATGTTCAGAATTGGCTGTGCATGTAACTCCAAACGTTACCATTGACCATTTGGGGTTCGCCTTGGTGCTAGAGGAATCATAATGAGGACCCTTCTTGTCAAACTGAGTGTGGTCTGGGTAAGCCGCCTTCACAATCTAAAATGAAAAGGGAAGCAGAGCAGAGGACTCGTGAGTAAGACTGGAGTCACTGAGAGCCCCTAACCCACCATAAGAGAGGAAGGGCTATCGAAAGCAACCTTTAGCGCTCCCTTTTCTAGGATGCTTTACAAATACTAAGTCGTTATATTACCACCCTCTGAGCTTGGTAAGGTACATGCCGTTTCCATACGGGTAAACTGAATTAGGTTTGAGTGACTTGCCTAAGGCTGCAGTCAGAACTGGGCCTAGAACTCAAGAGTCTACCTAATGACAGCCAAAAGTGCACATCTGGGGATAAAGTCACGGAGTGTTGGAGCAGTGCGTCTGGTAGAATGAATGATGAGGGGCTGAGGTTTCTGTATTCGGCCTATATCTTTCACATGATCAGCTAGCTAAGTAGTCCTAGCAGCAGAAGATATGAGGATCTTGATAAGGCGCAATGGGGCGATACTGCTGCAGTTAGCTTTGTCCCTGGGTAAAACCACAGGAGCTTCACTCTAACGGGACGATATTTCTCTTTATATTCTCTGCCCAAAGCATTTTAAAACACAGAGCAACAACTCGCCAGTGCGTAGCAGTGGAGGGGACAGGATGGGTAAGGGCCGTGCCACTGGGACTCCCAGGCACTCTTTTAAAAAACAAATTAAAAAAATCGTGCATACCCACAGAGGCTAGATGCTTAAAGTCTAATCTGAAAGACCGCCTGCACATACAACTCTGTGGCACTTAATGGGCCAGATTCTGTCCAGACACTCGTGTATATCTGGCATAACTCCCTGGCTGGAAACACTCCAGCATAAAACTAGTGAGATTGCGGAAGTGGGCTCTGTTTCTGTTGGGGAAGGAAGAGGGGTGAGTCAGCGCTGCTGGTCTGTGATTGTCAGCTAATCATTAGTCATGAAGAGGTTACTCTTGCACTCCTCTGGGGTTGAGGTAGGGGTCGGGCTAATGTGCAGCTTTTTCCAATAGACCGGCCGTGAAATATTACACTGTTGCAAGGATTAGAAAGAGGCTCTCACCTTGATAATTCCAGCAATGCCAGGCTCTTTGCAGTTACTATGATAGAAAAAGGCTTCTTGCCCAACCTGCATGTCTCTCATGAAATTCCGTGCCTGTCAAATGATTAGACAAGAGAGCACCGAACTCTGTAATGAAGCCATGACGAAGGCCTGCACTGTCCCCTACAGGAAGGTTTCCAAAGCCTCTCCCCGTTAGCTGCTTAATGAAACAGGAAGGAAGAATGGAACGGCTGCCTGTAGGAAATGTGAAGGCCACTAATGCTACAGACTTGCTCCTACAAACATTCCGATAAATGTCAAGATGTTTTATTCTCTAAGTTCATTGAAGTAAGAAAAACAGGCTGAAGACTTGGGGTCTTAGTGGCTATAAAGTCTATTGGAATTCACCAACTCTGCCATCCTCATTCAGCAACTGAAGGAGTCTGATGTTCCCTCTTATAGAACAAGCAGCTAAGCTGGTTTTGTTCATAAAGAGAGAACAGTTGACTTAGGTTTCCCACTGCTTCAGTGTGCCCAAACAGAAAACTACACAGACAAGAAGCAGGAGTCATGCGAGCCGGGGCGTTGCAGGAAAAAAACTGAAGGTGAAAGAAAAGGCACAAAATCAGCATTGATGTTGGGTTTGAACCTGCAGATTTCTTTCTGACACCAGTCAGTCATGTGGCTTGCCAGAGAACTTGCCTGCCTGAATATGTCTGGGGAATTTTTTTTAGGCCATAGATAATTAGCCACATATGCTCTTACCACAGTGCAGCAGTAGAACAACTGGCTTAGGGTACGCAGGGGAAGAATTTGGGCAGAAGAGCAGACAGAATGAACAAGTCATCTATTTTGCCTGCAGTTTGGTATTTATAAAGAGAGGGCTAATTTTTGTTTTCTTATTGTTTCAGTAATGATATTTCAGCAATGCTGTATTTACAGTCTGGGCCTTCAGTCGCTGCTCCTTACCTGGTAATTCCTGACTCCATCCCAGCATGCTGTCTGATTGGGCTGAGTCTTTAAGTCTTCAATGCCAAACTGCTCAATCATATTAAAAACATGAGGTTAGACTTTGATTGTAATCTATTTGGATTTAATGAACAGAAGCTTTTCTTATTGTCTACATACTTCCTACATGTGTGTTTCTAATGTCTCTCTCATCATATTGTCTGGTTTCCAACGCTTTTGGTCCCTGCTTGGTTTAAAGTAAAGAAAGTTAAACTGTAGAGGGAATGCTTTGGCAGCCTAACGACCAGATCTGAAATGGAAAGACTCCTGCTGCCATGGGTTAAAATCCTAGCAGGGTCAATTCAACCATTCATGGTCACAAGGTATATACACTAAGTTCTACACCTAGAGAATGGCGTAGCTCTCTAACAGGATCTCTCTGTGCCTGGAAGAGAATGAAATCTGTGTCTGTTCCCAGAAAGAGAAGGGTACCTGAGAAGAGGGTGTTAGGAAGGAAAAGAAATAAGGCGATTTTGATATTAATCAGAACATGAATCCTCTGATCCCACGATCCATAAAGTTCAGACACTAGCTCTCTAGCTAGAAATAAAACAGCTTCCATCCCTCCTCATCCCTGAACAGGCATGCTGGGATGGTGGTAGTAAAGAAGTCCAGAACTTACTTTCACATCCACTCCTTTCTCACACCTGCTCTCTGGCTCTGATTTCATAAGCCAGTGGCTGTACTCTTGCTTGCTTCCCTGCGTACTACGGCAGGCCGCTTTCTTGGTAGCCTTTCCTGTGCTGCTCCCCGTGGGTTTTGAACTCCTCTCCTGAGCCGCAAGCATGGTGCATTCTTCCTCCTCCTGAATTTCACTTTTGGCTAATTTAGCCTCAGGCCTTTCTTTATCTTTAAACAAATATAACATGAGTGGAGAAATCAGAACACACTGTTCCTAATTTGACAACTGCAGTTAACACCTGACTCATAACCCAGTAGGTTTGATGTAGGACAATATTTGGCTAGAAAAGGAGCGTTTTGGTGGGTACCAGCCCTCAGGTTGAGCAGTTACAAAGATTTTCAACATTTCTGGAATGTGTTCAAGAATAAAAACCAAGGGTTTTACTGTTGGATAGACAGCTGTGTTCTAACAATTTGCTCATACTATAATTTAATTTTAGAAAAGCCACAATAGTGTATTTGCTTGACTCAGAAAACTGGCCCTAACGAAATGGAACAGAACATGATAAATTTGTACTAACAGATGGGCAATTAAGTGCAGGCAACCAAACTCTGTGAATTAGCCCATAAGTGAACATATTAAAAATCAAGTGCACTTTGATGTAGAATTCTTGTCTCTTGTATTACAGCACTGAGAAGCCTTATAGATCAGGGCCCAACTTGTGAGGTAGAGAAACATCACTACCTCTTATTATACAGCTTGGGAAACTCCTATCAGGCCTGTATGGGTCCTGTAGCCAATTTATACAAGAGGAACACTCAATCTGCAAAATCCTTGTCTATAAAAAGGTGAGTAGCGTATAGGCAAGTACAGCTGTATTTGTCCACGTTTTCACTGTAAACTGGACCCCGCTCCCAAATACGAGAATCTAACATACAAAAAGCAACAGAGATTGAGCCGGTTAAGATTTCTGCACAGACCTGCCAATGTTGCTCTGCTTCTCTTTTTGCCTGGCCGAGACATCTCTGGATTCCTTGAACTAGCCTCGCTGCAAGTGGGGGAGGAGAAAAGGATACAGGGTGGGAAACACTTAAAACTTATTCAAGCAAACAGACAGAGAGAAACAATTCCATTCATTTTAAGAGTTTAAAAAGTAAAAATTGCCTACTGTTAGTATCTTGCTATAGATATAGATAGATATCTTGCTAATATATAGAAGGGATGAAGACTCTCCACTCAACTGCTGCTGTTCTACTACTTAACAATGGAAATTTGTACCTATTTTGGCCCTTCTAACAATAATTTGGGACCTTTGGAAGATTATTTTGGATAAATGTTCCCTTTGTCCCCATCCACCTTCCCCTCCATTCCAACTCTGAACCAGATTTGGCACCAGCTGGGCTGCTGCTGGAGAAAGGGTAGAACGGTCCCTCTTTTAGGTGCAGCCGCAGTGTCCTATCCTGGGAGCACTGGACTGGATGGGTCAGAGGACACAGCCTTTCAGCTCCAGGTTGGCAGGTTTGACTCCTCCAATGGTAGGTATCAGACTAACCCGAGGCCTGTTTAGCGTGAGGAGCTGGGGCTGGGCACAGCAGAGAAGTGCCTGTGTCACAGACCCCGAGTGGTGCTAACGGGCAACTTGGCTGGTAACCGCAGCAGAGCGGCCCTTGCTTTGTAGGCTCCCTCCAGCCCCAGCTTCCTCCCGCTACCCTGTATCCCATGCCCAGGGCTCTCTCCCTCATCCCTTAGGCTTGCTTTCCTCCCTCTGCCAATGGCCATGGCTGCCTCACCCCCACCTCCCCCTGCCCAGGGCTTGATCCCCCTCCCTCTCCACCCCCCACCTTCCCATGCCCAGGGATTGTTCTCCCTCCCCCCACCTCCTCCTGCCTGGGGCTTGTTTCCCCCCCATCTCCCCATGCCCCGGGCTTGCTCCCCCTCCCAGCTCTCTATGCCTGGGGGTTGTTCCCCTTCCCTCTCCCCCCCACCTCCCCCTGCCCAGGGGTTGCTCTTCCCTTCCCCCTTGCTCCCCTTGCCAAGGGCTTGCCCCCCCCCAGGGCTTGCTGCTCTGTCCCCTGCCCTCCCCGGGTGCAGCACCAGCCCCTCTCTCTGCAGGGGAAGGCGGGGGGGGCTCCTGGTTGCACCGCCCCCCCCCGGCGGACCCCCCGCGCCCGCCCCGCTGAACAACCCACCGACGGTCGGCGGGCAACAAAAGCGATGCCAGCCCCCCGCGCCTTTAAGAGCTGCTCGCGCGCGAGCTGCAAACCCGGGATCGGGGAGGAGGCGGGGGGGGGGATTCGAACCCTCCGCCTCCCCGCGCGGGGCCTTCTGGGCGTTGTAGTCCCGCTCCCCCGCCTGCCCCAGGCATCCTTAGGGGCCCGCCCTCCGCTGCGGACTACGAGGCCCGCCGTCCAGCGCGGCGCAGGGAGGCTGGGGCGGGCGCCCCGTCCCCTGGCTAGGGCTGGCATGGCTTGGCGAGTTTGCGGCCGGTTCGGGGCCCAGCTGCGGAGGGGCCGAGGCTGGGCCCAGCTGCTGGGGCGCCGGGGCCTGGTCTCCTGCATTGACCGTGAGGCTCAGGGCCGGGCGGTGCAGAAGGGGCGCCGCCCAGAGGCGATGGGGATGGGCGCATCTGAAATACAAGGGGGGGAGCCCATAAAACCCTCCCTGGGTTGGTTGGTTTGTTGAGCCTCCCTGCACCCTCCCCTGCGGGTGGTCCGAGGGGGTCCTGGCTATGCGTGGGAGGGGTGCCACGCGTGTTAAGTGGAGGGCAGGGCGATCCGCCTAGTGCAACGGGGGACGGTCCCTCGCTTGCACCAGCCCCTGGGCACATTGTAACACCTGCATGGAAGAAGCAACTCGGTATCTAATTGTAAGGGAGCTGGGGATTTCCCGGAGCAGAATGTAATTGTCCAGGTCGGCTTGCAGCCCAGGCACTGGGGTTCCGGGCTCTGCTTGTGCAAAAAGTGCAAAGGGACCTTTAAACGCCGGCCCCTTTGGCGTACGGACTTTACTGATTCTGCGCAAGGCCAGTCCTAAAGTTGGTTTTTTTTTTTTTGTTTTGTTCCCTGCTTGTCTTTTATAAAGATGAGAGTCTATGCTCTTGAGTGTGTTTGTACAGCACCTCGTACCGCAGGGCTCTGATCCTAGTCGGAGGGTCTCTGACAGTGTGGTTCCAACAGCAGATTTTAAAATGGGGAATGTCAATTTTTATCTTTGCAGTTTTTGCCAGAGGACCCTCTGGGCAGTTAACAGTTTACTTGCAGGATTTTGAAACCTGGGGTGCAGCTTTCTTATCTAACAGCGTGGGGAAGGGGAAATGGGGTCCAACTCTATTTGAAATTCTTTGGTGTTGGCTTTGGTTGGTTGGGTTTTGTTTAGCTCGGGGGGAAAAAAGCAAAGAACTCTAAACGGTGTGTAGCTCCGCATTCCTTCTCCCCTCCGGCTTGTCTGCAGGGATGGAATTGAGTTACACAGTACAGGATTTAAGGTCACATGCTTGCACCTGTGTGACTTTCCCTGGTAACTTACTGGTGTAAATTGCAAAGAGGAAGCACATGTGTGCTTAGGGCTGGTACTATTGTAACCACATGGGTTCATTCCCCCTCATCTCTCCTTTATAGACTAGGTCTTACATGAAAGCTGGAGTTGGTTGTAGTAAGTTTTGCTCTGTGAAGTGTCTGCCCAGTTCTCCAGTGAGCTCTCCAGAAAAGCGATAATTCTAATGGAGAGGGAGAGGGATCACCCAAGCAAACAAACACACACCAAAAAGCCCAACTCTGTAGTATACCAAGGCTGCCTTTATGCATCATAAAGAACAGCAAAGGGCCCATACCCAGTTTTGGTTGTGTGTTGCAGTTCATGTTCAGTGTCCACAAGAGATCAAGACTGTGGTTTTATTTCACCACAAGGCAGCCCTTCTGCTAGCCCACTGTCTTGTAGCAGCATGCCGAGGCACTTGTCGCATTGATTCACTGAGGGGCACAGCTGATGCCTGCAATGTCGCAGTGGGCTAGTGTAGATAATAGGGCTAAGAGACACTGGACTATGAACAATAACTACAACGTTTCATATTTGTCTGGGCTATTAAAGAAGTGAGGAGTTTTGCAGCCTTCTTCCTCATCCTCTGAAAGCATCTGCTCTTTTTCTGCTTTTCCAGCATCCGCAGGCCTGACTGAGGAGCAGAAGGAGTTCCAAAAGGTCGCCTTTGATTTTGCTGCCAAGGAGATGGCCCCTTACATGGGAGAATGGGACGAAAAGGTGAGAGCACAGGCCAGCTGCCAGCCAGAGAAGGGATGTTTCACCCAACACCCTCTCCTCCCTCAGAAGTGCCTCGTGCCTGCATTGAAGGGCTAGTCATTTCTTTTTTTCCCCAACATCCTCTGCCCTAGCCTTGCAGATAGTAATATCTTCAGCAGCACCTCCCTTCTTGCATAGTGCTGTGATTGTGATGTGCAAAGATTTCCTTCAGAGATGCTAATGCAGTTACACCGAGCTGCCATCCGTGACCCTTCAGAGAGGCTACCAGCCTGCAACACTGAGGAGTCTGAAAACGTGCACGTGCTCCCTGAAGATGGCTATCTTCTCTCTCTAGCTGCCTACCTACCCACTTAAGCCTTGTGGAAGTTCAGAATTGGACTTCATAGCTCATCTTTACCAGAAGCTGGTCTTGCTCTTGATCTCTGATGATATCTTCTCCCCCCATCCCTTTTGTGCCTTCAATAGGAAATATTCCCAGTGGAAACGATGCGGAAGGCAGCCCAGCTGGGGTTTGGTGGGATCTATGTGAAACCAGATGTAGGTGGCTCGGGACTGTCGCGCCTCGATACCTCCGTCATCTTTGAGGCTTTGTCGACAGGGTGTACCAGCACCACCGCCTACTTGAGCATCCATAAGTGAGTGTGGGACAACTGGCTAAGCATCTGTAGTCAGTCTGGCTGAATAATACTCTTACTGTGAATGCTGGGTCTGTTAATCCTATCATTTTACAGCTTTCCGGGGTGCTATTCATTACAGAATCATAGGAATGTAGGGCTGGAAGGGACCTCGAGAGGTCATCAAGTCCAGCTCCCTGTGCTGGGGAGGAAAAAAAGAAACCTAGGCCACTCTGATAGGTGTTTGTTTAATCAATTTCCGCATCCTCATGCTCTGTTTGGAACCCAGTGCCCGTGGCATGAGTGTTCTCTAGTTATCCTTCTTCCCAGGGCCGTGCTTGCATGTGTGTGTTATAACCCCCTCCCTTCTCTCCTGGTGCAGCATGTGTGCGTGGATGATTGACACCTTTGGCAACGAGGAGCAGAGGCACAAGTTCTGCCCGTCACTCTGTAGCATGGAGAAGTTAGCCTCTTACTGCCTGACCGAGCCAGGTGAGCTTCATGTACAAATAATTCCCTCCCCTTCCTGTCCGGAGTCCCAGCAATGTTTTATCAGTCACTAGAAGGGAAACTCCACCACCCGTTGCTCTGAGCTATCCTGTCTTCCATGTGGCTTTTGCTCTGGCGTATCAGTGTAGAAAGGGGGAGGAACCCAATGTGGCACATCTTGTGAGGCTGACAGTTTTCTCTTCTTAGCATACAGCAGTGGTGGGAAGGGCAGGGATGAGTGAGGAACCGAAGGTTCAGAAGGGTGCCTTGGTGGGTTGCGGGGGGATACATGGGTATTTGCAGAATATGCAACAAAACTAGACCCACTTTGACTGGCCTGCAGCTCCTGTTTTCAAGGATGCTTAAACAAAATAGATAAATACTGAGATAAGAGGGTGAATTTCTGTCCAGGACGCGTCAATAAATCCATACAGATCTGACATTTCTAGTTGAAAGTCCTGGGCAGTTAGGATGCCACATGGGCTGAAAGAGACCTGTTGCTCAACCTGTGATGACTTGATTAACCATCGTGCTCTGGATTGCTTGGCTCTAGGGGGATAAATTCAGCTCTAGGGCAAGGGGGCATAGCTCCCATTGTGGTCAGTAGAAGTTATAGTCTCTAGTTCCAGGGATACATTTGGCCTTAGAGTCTGATTCCTGATGGTTCCGCATGAACACACAATCTCTGCAAGGGAGAGGCAGCCCTGCCGTCTCATGGGCTCTTTTCCTTCTCCGCAAACAGGAAGCGGAAGTGACGCAGCTTCCCTGATAACGTCTGCCAAGAGGAAAGGTGACACCTATGTCCTTAACGGTTCCAAGGTACCAGCTTTTGTCACCTTGAAACCCCTTGGGGACTGTGCATGTGTGAGAGCGTTTTTGGCACACCTCCCTTAGTCTCTCTCCCACTTACCCTCTCATCTCTGCCTCTTCCTCTTAGCTTGTGGAACTGGAGATACCCTGTTAGGTCACGTCCTCTTCAGTTGCTTCTCCCAGGGCATGGTCATGTCTCGCGGGCCCCATATTCTCTGGGGCTTTGTTGGCATCTGCCTCTTCCCTTGGGGATGCTGTTCCACAGCCCAGGAAATCTCACTGTTGGGAAGCCCTCCCTGATGCTAAGTCTGTTTTCCTTCACTGAATTTCCTTCTGCTATCCCTAGTCCTACCCCTCCTACCCTGAACGATTCCCCTCCCTGGAATTTCTACAGCCTAACCACCAGTCATTGGAGATGGCTATCCTGCCCCCTTCTGTCTCTCCTGCCCCAGTTTGCCAGGCTACACCTGTTCAGCTCATGGTTTCACCCCATAAACTAATCCCTCAAGCCCCCTCTCCAGGTTCTCTGACTCCTTGGGCAGGACTACACTAAATTGATCGAACTTACATCATTCAGGGGCATGAAAAAGATGCCCCCCCCCCCCCGAGCAACGCATGTTACGGCAGCCTAAGTGCTGTCCACAGCGGTGCTGAGTTGACAGGAGAGTGTCTCCCACCGACACAGCTTCCGAAGCGATTATGCCGACAGGAGAGAGCGCTCTCCTGTCGGCATACAGCGTCTTCACCAGACGCGCCGTAGTGGCACAGCTGCAGAACTTCTAGTGTAGACCTGCCCCTTGTGTCTCCTCCCCTCTCTGCCCTCCTCCTCTGGCTCTCTGATCCCCTCACCCTCCTCTCAGCTTCTCTTCTCTTCCCTTGGGTCACCACACAAGACACCTCAATCCCCCTCAGGACATGGGGCCCAGTTAAGATTCTGTCCTCCTTCTCAGGCGGGGCCTGGGCTCCCTGTGCGCTAATGCTGTCTCGTTTCCTGTGCCCCTTGCCAGGCCTTCATCAGTGGTGGTGGCGACACGGATATGTATGTGGTCATGTGTCGCACAGGAGGGTCTGGCGCCAAGGGCATCTCCTGCCTGGTGCTGGAGAAAGGAACTCCAGGGCTCAGCTTTGGCAAGAAAGAGAGGAAGGTGAGAGACCCACACGTCAAGGTGGGGGGAACACAGCAGAGGCAGCCCTAACTAGAGTAGACCCCCGTGATCCCATGTCTGATCAGATCACAGGCTCATCCAGGCCACGCTCTTGCCTCAGCCCCGCACTCGGTGAGACAGTTGGACCAATCTAGTCTGCTGTCCTGCTTCCTCACTGCACCGTGTTGTACCGCAGCCCTAGATAATCCAGCTAGACGCATGGTGTGGGGAAACCTAGCACTGCTTTAATCTCTAGCGTTGTCAAGCCAGCGCCTGATACAGATGATTGGATCGGCACGTTGTCTCTAGACATTTTGCCTTTCGGTTTCTCTGTGGATTTAGTTGCTCGTGAAGTTTAAGGGCTCTTCAAGCCAATCAGGGTTATGTACAGTGCAGACAGCCCCTGCGCAAGCTTCACATGTGCCTGACCCTCGACTCTGACTCGCAAAGTTGCTGTAGCTCAGTCCTGACCCCTTGGCTAAGCTAGTAATGGGATCTCTCCAGAGCAGACGCTCCCAGACTGCATGGCCCTTTGCATGTGGACAACAGAGCTTTGGAGATCACTAAATTCGTGACCCAAGTGATTTGAATCCAGGTGCCTGGAGGTACAAAACTCAGCCGCCCTGACGGTCCTGAAAGTTACTGTCAGCATCCAACTGGAAGGGAATGAAAGTGCACGTGTCAAGCTTTAGTTCCGGGTCTGTGTGGCACCACGCTCTGTGCCGTGGAGTCTGCGTTACAGTGACTTTCTCCGTCCCACGCCTGGCAGTGGAGGGCAAGAGTTGTGAACGACAGACCTGTCAGCTCTCCAGTGGAGAGCTGGATGGGCCTCGCTCTCCCTCCAGAGAGTTTCATTTGCTCCTGTCTTTGGCAGGTGGGCTGGAACTCCCAGCCGACTCGGGCCGTGATCTTTGAGGATTGTGCTGTTCCCGTGGCCAACCGACTGGGAGCAGAGGGACAAGGTTTTAGCATCGCCATGAAGGGCCTGAATGGAGGGAGGATCAACATTGGTGAGCAAGGAGAAGGGAGGGGCCTGGGATCTCCTCAGTGTTTGCTTTAGTGTGGTGGCTGTAATGTAATACTCACTTTATGCCCCTGGCTTCCCCTGCCAGCTTCTTGTTCTCTTGGAGCTGCCCATGCCTCTGTCCTCCTGGCCCAGGAGCACCTCACCATCCGCAAACAGTTCGGGGAACCCCTGGCCAGTAACCAGGTGACTTCCGTCTACCGGTTCTGCTCTTTCCACCGTGGTGCCCCACCGGCTATTGCCTGAACAAGTAGCTAGAGCTCCCACATCCTGCCTTACGCACGTTCTGCTGGGAGAAGCTGGGACTGCACTAGCTGTGAGCTTCTAGCAGTGCCAATGTACTCACCCCCTCTTCTATAGCATCTCCCATTGGGCGAGGTTTGGGGTGGCAATAGATGGGGGCAGGGGGTGGGTTCTCCCCTCAGGCGGAAGACAGCACGTGATCATTACTTGTTGGCCTTATGAATGAAGAGAGAGAGACGCTCATAAGGCGGTGGAGGAAAAAAAGAGGCCACGAAAGAGGAATTAGGGAGTCGGGGGGAGCCAGGGGCCCTGGCAGAGAGCATCAGAGAAGCCCTGAGCTTTATGTGAAGGGAAGCCTACATAGACAGTTCCTTCGAAAGGAAACACAAAGAGGGGGGCTCTTCCTGAGTGGGATGGGGGGCAGTGTGGGGAGCACCTAAGGAGAGTGGGGGATGTTTGGGGAGCCATTCCTGAGAGGAAAAGGATGGGGTGTGGGATTCCGAACAGGGCCCCAACTGAGCGGGAAGGGGGATGATACCAGAGCAGGATGCGTAGGGGAAGGTGTTTCATGGTAGGGCCTCACTGAGCCCCTGGCTTAGCCCGTGCCCTCATGCGTTGTCTGCTTCCTTCCTGGCAGTACCTCCAGTTCATATTGGCTGAGATGGCGATGCGCCTGGTGGCGGCAAGGCTCATGGTACGGAATGCGGCGCGGGCGCTGCAGGAGGAGCGGGAAGACGCCATTGCCCTGTGCGCCATGGCCAAGGTCTTTGCCACTGATGAGTGCTTCACAGTAGGTTTTCCAAATCTCTGCTGGGAGGGTGGGGAGTGTCCTACTCAGAGAAATTCAGAGTCTCCTTGTAGTGGCAAACGCTGCTTGGGATTGTCTGCAGGGCAGGCCAGAAACATAGTCTTGGCAGGGGAGCTAGAACAATTCTTATAGTGGGGGGTGCTGAGAGCCATTGAACCAAATTGTATACCCTGTGTATAATGGAAAGCACTTCAAGCCAGGAGGTACGGCAGCACCGCCCCGCACACCAGGTTCCAGCACCTGAGTCTTGGGGCCCCTTTTGTGGTTCAGAATCTTGACCCAGGAGCAGGCCATGTGCCACAATTCTCCATATGCCACAATGCCATCTGCTGCTTCTAGGAGCCTGGGGGCTCAGGCAGACCTGTGAGTATAGCATTTCATTTTGGCAATTTCAGCCACCTTTCACGGAGGTAAGCGTGTATGCCAGGGTGTCCATGACTTGCTATTAATTTCTGATTAGCATGCCTCACTCGGAGTGAGGGGGATACTGTAGTGCAATTACAGAATGCTATTTAATTAAAAGAAAAAAAAAGTCCTGAGCTATGAATCGGCTTGGCTTAGTCATTTTGGAATAACCACGACAACCTGGCATTAGATCCCTGAATGTATACTGCCAATCTGGTGTATCTCACATATAGGATTTAGTTAGTCTTGATCTATAAATAAAAAGGGCTTTTATCCTGTACCTAGCAAGCTGGCCACTAGATGGTGACTTTGCATTTTAATTTCGCAACTAGATTCAGAAATGCAGCAGAAACCACCTTGGTTAAGAAGAAATAAAATGCACCCTATGGATTTGTATGGTGCAGCATTCCCTTTAAGATGACCCCATTAGTTTAAAGTAGCACATCTGGAAATATGGCGAAAGCAGCGTGGCATATAGTGGTTAGAACAGAAGATTGGAATTTGGGACTCCTGGGTTCCATTTCCATTTTTGCTTGGGAATGTGGTTTGGTGGTTAGATCAAACTTAGTCCAGATTCCTGGGTTCTGGTCCTAGGTCTGTCACTGACTCGCTGTGTAACCCTGGGCAAGTCACTTCACTCGTCTGTGCCTGACTTAATAACATTCTCTTCTCCTCAGATCTGCAACCAGGCCCTACAGATGCATGGGGGCTATGGCTATCTGAAGGACTACGCTGTGCAGCAGTTTGTGAGAGACATCAGAGTCCACCAGATCTTGGAAGGTAAACTGGGGTATTGCCATCAAAATTGGCCATTGGCTGTGACCTTGGCCTCCCGTCCCACTGGAGAGCAGGGACTTTGATAATAGTTGCAAATTCCACTTCTTTCATTCTGGGCTTTCGGTCTCCCATGATCTGGCACCAAAATCCATGCAGGGGATCTGAGTTCATTAGGCCATAGCAGATTTGTGTAGCCATGTTAGGTATTTCCAACCCAGTAAAAGACAGAAAAGACTCAGTTGAAGAAACTTCCACTACCTCTCTGGGAAAATTAGACAGTTTAATGGGTCTCACAAGAGGGAAAGGTCTCCTGATGTTCACACCAAAGCCGTCTTTGTTTAATTTCATGCTATTACTGCTACGGACACTCATTGTTGGGCCCTAAACAATTCCTCTCACTCTGCGTGCTGCTCCACCTTCAGACGCTTGTAGAGATATTTGTGGTTATATCCCCTTAGCGGAGCTATGCTATAAGTATTGGCTCTTTTTTTATTAATCCAGCCTCTTAGTCGTTATTACAGCTATTCTTTGAAACCCTACTTCCAGGTGAATGGAGATCTGGAAGGAGTGTGATCTTGGCCATCCTCTACTATGTTCCTTTGTGCTCTGTAGTAGGATATACGTATGTAGCAGTCGGTAAAGAAAAGAATCTGGCTTTCGGTATGGGCCCAGTTCTGCTAGGTGCTCAGCACCCTACAATCCTTGTAATGGCAGTGGGAGCTAGAAGTGCTCAATACCTGGCACTATTAATGAGCAGTTTTTTTCTAGGCATCTACATCTTACCATCTCCTACACCCACTAGTGCCCTTAACCCCCTTCGTCCTTGAGGAGTCTTTTCCATAGAGTAGGCTACAGATCCCACCAGGTTGTGCCCTGATCTCCGCCTGCACCCGGCTGGATGGAGACATGGAATAACTGCCCTGCTGATTGCATACTGCTCTGTTGGGAGTTTAAATCCTGGGATTGATGCATGTGACTTCAGTGATAGCAGGACTGGGCTCTTAAGTTACCTGATGAGTGTCTCTCTCTTTCTCTGTCTTTGTTCTGCTGCAGGTACCAATGAGGTGATGAGAATGATTGTGGCCAGGAGTCTGTTACAGGTGTAAAGCCAGGAGCTGGTGCCTAGCCTTACCGAACTCCACTTTCTAGTTAGAACATTGTCTATTGCTCCTGTGTCCATAGACTCGCTGCCTGCAGGTGGGAGATGGGAATGTAACAGTGGAAACTTCCTTGACTTTTTCTGATCCCAAGCACAGCTGGATGCAGGCCACGTGGGTTCCCAGCTTTATCTGGTGCCTGGCAGAGCTGCTGGTACTAGTCTGGTATCGAGGACGCCAAAGATAAAAATAAGACATGAATGAAAGCCTTTGTCCCTATGTCCTGAGCATGGGCCACTGCCCTACCCCTCCTCAGACAGAAACATTAGACTTGTGGAGTCATCCAGTCCCCCTTTCTGCCAGAGCAGGATTAAAACAGAGGGAATCCAGTCAGCCCCTCTCGGGGGCATTTCTAAGGCAGACGTGGAGGCATAGCCTCCTGATTAATTTCAGGCAAGATTGTGTTTTCTTATGGATCAATAAGGCAACTCCTGTGAATCATAGGGAAAATCTATTGCCTTGTTTAAACCCTTGTCTTTCCAAGCTGTTGCGCTGTAGCACTGGGGCAAGTCATCTATAAAGACTGTGTCTCTGTGAGTTGTTACAAAGTGCAGTGAGCATTTTAAATCCAGTGAAAGGAATGGGGTGTGCCTGGTGCTAATCTGGAAGCATCAGTGCTTCTCATTTCCTAGAGTTCTTACCTAGTACAAATGGCTCTTGCTCTACTCGGTCCCAGTTAAGGCTTTCATTAACATTATGAATCCTGGGTAATGGGACTAGGGGGATAGATGAGCGAATCTTACACAAGAAAACCTGCGATCCTTATTCTCAATTAACGCTCCCCAGAAATGTACAATATGAGTAGAGTGAGAGCATTGATCAGTTTCACTTTTTTTCCCACCTCAATGTTGGAATCAATAAAGCCACGACAAATCACTAGAGGGTTTCATCAGCTCTGGTCATTGACTCTTTCTGCAGCCTTCTTGTTTTTTAACTTGAACATGTTGCCTTTAGTTGATAGTATTTTTTTTTTAAATCAACTTACGAATCATTGGGATTTTCCATTAATCAATAACTTGCATTTCTTTAGCCCCTGAAAGTGCTTTACCAACTAACACCCCCTTCCAGTGAGGAAGTGTTGACATATTCATTTGACAGATTGGGAAAGAGGTGCAGAGAGGGGAAGTGACAAGGTAAGGAGGTAATGGCAAAGATAGCTGGCTTCCTATTCCTGGCTTTAATCATGGGGCAACATTCCTTGTACAGTACCTATGACAAAAAATGACACTGGCAGATGGGAGATTTTTTTCTAGTAATGTTAAGGAACTGAAGTAACTTATGTGTTCATCTTGAAGAAGGACTGATCAAGTTCTGACCCTTCCAGATGTAGGATGGGGAGGGAAAGGATTGTCATCCTGAAGTGTTTTTGACTTTAAGGGAGCCAAGCTGTGCTAAGCACTTAAGAGTTTCTGTGAAGGAGTCAGGGTTTGTCTGTGCTTAATTACAACATGATGGTCAAGACCAAACAGTAGTGAGGGTGTCACTTAACAGTGGTGGCATCTGTAAGTCCCATCTACGCTACCTTTCAACTGTGTTGTAAGCAGCTCCACAGACACGGTTGATCTCTGCCGTGCAGACTGCCTTGGGAAAAGCTAAAATCTAAACTGACTACTATAAACAGACGGCTTAAAAAAAAATCAACCCATGGTAAGTAACCCTTGTTTAGGCCTCTAAATATTTGCCTAGCACTCTGCTGTCCAATCGTGGAGCAGGCAAAGCCTTATCTATGTTGCATTCACTGAGTGCTCTGCAAACTCCGGTTTGTTTAACGAGGCCTAGTTCAGGCCCAGATGGCTTATCTTGGTAGGGAGTGGATGTTGTTACCCCTGCGGGTTTCTGGTGCAGGGAAGAGCTCTCAGGCAGGTGTATTAAATCTCCCCATCCCTCATTACAAGGGGCAGGGGGAGGAGCCCCAGCGTGGTAAAAAGGGCTGGGGGGGGCTTGTGAACTCCACTCTTCGTGGAAATGCTCTCCAGGGCCTGGGGGGGGCGAGAAAAAAATGCAGGGGTGGGGGCTGCCGGGGGGAGAAACCCAGGGCTGCAGGCTGCAAAGCTGCCCAGGCCCCCCCGTGCACTCCTGCGGGGGGGTTGCAAGGAGGCGCCTCTCCCTGCTGCTGCCCTCTGGGCGGGGAGGCTGGAGCGGGGCGCGCGACGCGGGGGGAGGGGCTGGCCCGGGCGCGTGCCGCGCGCTGCTCACCTGGCGGCCGGGCGCACCTGGGGGGGAGGGGGGCGGGGCGCAGCGGCTGTAGCCAATCGGGAGGAGGCCGCCCCCCTCCTGCCCAATCAGCGGGCGGCCCCTCCAGCCGGCGGCGGCCAATGGGAGGCCGCCGGGGGCGTGTCGCCAGGCGGCGGAGCTGGGGCGGCGGGGCCCGCGGACGGCGGCGAGGTGGCGGCGCCGCTCGAGGCAGCGCGTGGGGCCGGCGGCGGGCGGGGGGCCCCTGCGGCCGCCATGTGGGGCTGCGCCGGGCGGCGGCGGCGCCGCCTGGGGGGCGCCCTGCTGCTGCTGCTGCTGCTGGGGGGG